>VMDR010001326.1:0-133237 GCA_007922815.1 Macrotus californicus | reverse complement strand
CCCTGACCATGATTAGAAAAGTAAGTTTAGTAATACTATCACATAGCTTTAATTTTCTTTTTGTCTTTTTTTAATTAAAGACTTTATTTATTTATTTTAGAAAGAGGGGAAGGGAAGGAGAAAGAGAGGGAGAGAAACATTAATGTGTGGTTGTCTCTCACACACCCCCAACCGAGGACCTGGCCCACAACTCAGACATGTGCCCTGACTGGGAATCGAACCGGACACCCTTTGGTTCACAGGCTCACATGCTTTAAATAGGATTTAAATTAACCAATAAAAAATTGTAGACAGCCCCAGCTGGTGTGGCTCAAGGGACTGAGTGCTGGCCTGCAAGCCAAAGGGTCACGGGTTCAATTCCCAGTCAGGGCACATGCCTGGGTTGTAGGCCAGATCCTCGGTTGGGAGTGCATGAGAGGTAACCACACGTTGATGTTTCTCTCCCTCTTTTTTCTCCCTCCCTTCCTCTGTCTCTAAAATAAATAAAGTCTTTTTTAAAAATTGTAAACACTTATTTATACATATTCCAGGCTTTCTCATTAGCCAAATTATTCCTGCCGGTTAACCCTGCACACCCACACAGTGGTGGTCACTTGTGTTGCGTTTTCTTGTGTGTGTCTGAGCCAGTTTCCTGTGAGTTCCATGGGAGAAGTTCCTGATCTCCAGCCTAGATTCTCTCCCAGTTCTTGTCCTAGATGGCTGACCAAGTTCTCAGGAGTACCAGACTATTTCATCCTGCCTCCCTGCCCTTGGCCCTGAATTTCCCTGGGAGCAGGAAGAGCAGGTTCTGGGGCCAGGCAGTGATGAGCTCTGGCATCAAGTTCACAACCATAGAGAGACAGGCAGGGCTGACGTGTTGTGGTAACACAAAGGTGCTGCTGGCAAAATAAGTATATGTTCAGGCTGACTTTTTAAAAGAATTTGATTATGAAAATCTAAAATTAAATAGACTTCTTACAGATCTATTTCTTATCAAAAAGTAACTATTTTACCATTTTTTGAACAAATTCTTACCTCCCATACTTGTTCTTCTTCTCTCAGAATTCCAACCAGGAGTGCCATGGAAAGGTATCCAAAACATTGACCCTGAATCTGATCCCTATGTCACCCCAGGAAGTGTGCTGGGGGGTACGGCCACATCTCCTATTGTAGATACTGACCACCAACTTCTGCGGGATAACACCACAGGTAAATAAGTCAACATCCCTTGCATATATACTTGCTATTAGCAAATAATTTAACCAGAAAACATAAGAACATAAAGTTTTTCACGTTCATTTTTTAGATATATTGTGTTCTCCCTTCTATCGAAGGTTAAATAAAATACTTAACTTAAAGGTTTCATTTGTTATACTGACATTTATCTGCAATATTTTTTCTCGTTTTTCACCTGTCCCTCAAAGGGTCTAATTCTTCCCTCAACACCTCGCTGCCTTCACCTGGTGCCTGGCCCTACAGTGCCTCTGACAACTCCTTTACCAACGTTCATAGCACTTCAGGTAGGAGTGTGACCTGTTTATTTCTTTCTGGTTAGCACTTTTCCCATTCCCTTTTATAAAGGAAATTGGCATTTATTTCTTTAAAAATACTTTGGAGACACAACTCCTGTGTTGGCCATGTCCTCCAGGAGCTTCTTGTCTCAAAGAGGCAAGATGAGACACACTCAGCTTTAGGATAAGGCAGATGGTGACGTAATTGCAGGGAGCCGTGGGTCTGGCAAGGGCAGAGGTTATACCCTGATGGCACAAGTGCTTTTCTTTTATCCAGTCTGCCAAGAGAGTCCGGGCCGTGGGAAGAACCGGTTAAGTCCAGGTGGTTGTTCTTAAGGCTTTTCTCTAAAAATCCTTCCACTTACAGACAAAGGCTAAGGTCAGATGGCCAAAGGGAAAAAAGAGGACCTTGATTAATTGTACCAACATTTGTTGAGTTCCTTATTGTTCTGTTGTGTTGTTTTGGGGGGCAGACAAGAGGGAATGGGAAAGTTAATGGGTATCATAGAGCCTTTGAAGTCTCTCGATTAACACAGGGCCTTACAGATTGGTAAACAAACCATTAGTGATTGGCACTTTGGTCTTGCAAAAGTTGGACCTTAAGCCATTCAAGTCATTAGGCTTCTGTTCTTTGTCTAGCAAAAGTAAATAAAACAAATCCTTAGCTACCTACTAAGACACCACAGGTTAATGGCCTTATAAATTGTCTTCTATGTTTTTCTTTCTACCTGTGTGTCATATCAAGAGCAATGATAACCTATTGTTTATTGAAAGCTCCTGTAAACTAGGCAGCATGCTAAGCACTTCAGCATGAATTTTTCTTTTTTTTTATTTTTCCACATTTTTAATGTTGTTCAAGTACAGTTGTCTTTGTTTTCTCCCCACCACTGCCCCCTGCCCCAGCCATCCCTATTTCCCACTCTTGACCCTACCCACCTTTCGTTCTGTCCATGTGTCCTTTATCAGCGTGAATTCTTACCATACCTTCACCAGAGTCTAGGGGGAGGTCCTGGTGTTGTCTCCGTTTTGTAGATGAAACTGAGGTTCGTTGAGCTGTTACAATTTGCCTCAGGTCTGAATGTGTAAAGGAGCCAACTCACTATTTCTTATTTCTAACCACTACCCTCAGATTATGCATTTGTAGGACTTCTTCCTTTACATGTTAAACTCATTTTCACCTCTCTTATTCCTGTAACTGCCCGTATCTCAGGTTGAACTGTTTTATCTTTTGTCTACAATTGGACATTCACCTGAGAGATGACTCAAGAATCACCCTAGATATGTCTAAAAGTGAACATACATTTTCCCACCTCCACAATCATCTTTCCTTTTAACTAAACTCTGTATTTTTCTTAGTGATGCTCCCATGTAGCACTGAGTCACAAAATCTTAGTATTTTCTTGCTCTTTATTTTTCCCTTGCTCCAAGTGGTTTAGTCTGCCGTCATTTCTCTCTTACCCACGTCTTCTGTTCCATCCTGTTTGCTGTCACCCAGGTTTTAGACCCTACTTTAAACACCACATGCCGAATCTCCTATCAGGTATCCTGACAGTATTTTAATCAGTCCCCAGCCTGCCTTTACAGCCTTCTTTACCTCTCTGCCCCTGTGAAATGTTGTTCAGCCAGAATTGGGGGGAAACATTTGATACAGAAAGTGTTTAAATTGAACTTGGTTTATATTTTCTAGGCTCTCTGAGTCCATCTATTTATGTAAATCATTCAAGATCTGTCTTGACAAAGCCTTTGCTACAGCCCAGCATTGTCTTTCTCCTCTTGTATTGCACATTATATGATCTTGCCTGGGGTTACCAATTATGTTGTTCATCTGTTCTTTCCCGTCCAAACTTGAAGTTACTGAGAATAACTGTTTATATTGCCCACACACTGATGTAGCACCTTAAAGCATAATAAGCCTTTAGGGAATATTTGCTGACCGTGTTTTAAAAATCTGTTTGAATGTTGATATCTAATATTCCGGATCAAGAAAAGTATAGTTTTCTAATGTACTTTTCATTAAGTTGGTAAGTATTTATAGAATACCCACTCAGTTTCACATTCTTATCTATAAGACTAATGGTTTCAGGAATACTTTCCTTGAATTAATCTTCCCTTTCAGGTTGTGTTTAGCTAAGAAAGCAGTAGAGAATTAGTTATCTTATTAAATTGTTAGTCCGTTTGTTAATTTGTCCATTCTGAGTAATAGTCATTGAAAATTTTATATTTAATGACCTCAAAGAACAATGTTACTTTGTAATGCTGCTTTAAGATGTGCACTTGCTAATTTTGGATCTAAACGTATGTGTCTATGTTTAAAATTCATTATTTGGTGACAAGCGACTATAACCTTATTCCTCCTTCAATTTTCTTATAGCAAAGTTCCCTGATTATAAATCAACATGGTCCCCAGACCCCATAGGACACAACCCCACTCATCTCTCCAACAAGATGTGGAAAAACCATATTTCCTCAAGGAACACTACACCGCTGCCCCGCCCACCTCCTGGTCTGACCAACCCCAAACCATCATCTCCCTGGAGCAGCACAGCACCCCGATCAGTCAGGGGCTGGGGGACACCGGACTCACGGCTTGCCACAGGTGAGAACAATCTGCCTAAAGGAGCATCATTGTTCAAACACAAGGGTCTGATGTTAACACAGATGGTGAGGACATGATAAAGTCTTCGGAAGAGAGAAAATTACAGTTGGCTGGTAGAGGAAAAATATCTCCTGAGTGGGGAAATTACAGTCAATATAAGGCAGAGGGACCTAAGAACTCCCAAGGTACTGACGGAGTACAATGACAAACGGCAGAGTGTGAAGGCACCAGGAGGAAAATGTTGTAGAAAAGGCGTGAGCGTGCGTAGGGGTCCAGGTCTAAGAGAAGAGAGCTGGCTCTTCAGTGACAAGGTAAAGGTCAGAGTGAGGTGGAAAGAGAATGATTTGTGAAAGGAGAGAAGAAACGTGTGCTGTATGAAGAAAATATTTCTCACTCATGCCTCTTTTTAAATTTTGTGATGGCTCTTTCTAACCTTTTGTCTGGTTGCTTACAGCTTCTACCTGGAGTGATGGTGGTTCAATTCGTCCTAGTTACTGGCTGGTCCTTCACAATCTCACTCCACAGGTAATCATGCTTTCTTGTGACTTTCTAGATAAGACTTAATTGTGTTAAGAGAGAGAAACTGGGAACTATGGGCAGATATGAAAGCTCATTTATTTTCTGGTCACTGCAAAGAGGTCCAGCCTACAAGGGTGGATCTCCCCACCCAAGGCTTGAAGCCTCCTGCTGAGTGGAGGATGTTGGCCACTCAGCTTCATGCCTTCCTTCATGGTGATGTTCACATATGTAGTTTATAAGATAGTAGGAGTGGGGCGGTATTACCTGGTGAGCTCTGTTAGCAGAGACAGCTTGTGTAGATCTACCTGTCAGAATCTAGAACTAAGTGGGAGATGGATATTTAAGTGCTTTAATCACACGCAAAAAATGTTACCTGTTTTTGTGTTAGCTATCCAAGACTTGAGGCTCAATATTAACTGTTTTTCTGCTTCATAAACAATTGCCCATCTATCTTTGCAGAAGGGACATGTCTATCTCACAGCTTAAATGTCAAATGTCCCTTGGGTGCTTCTGATGTTTTCTCTGTTGCCATCTTTTATGTAGATAGCATTACTAATTTCCATCATCAGAACATCCCCTCTCGGTTGTTTGTACTGTGGTGGGACTTCATTTGTACCAAAGCACCCTCCTCTTCAGATTGGTTGCTTGACAACTGAAGTATTTGCAGCAGCATCGTCTTGAGCATTCAAATGAGGTTAAATGAACCCATTGAAACTTGGCCCATAACCTTCATTTGGACTTGACAGTACAACTTTTACAACACCTTGTTAGAAGGGGTCAATTATGCCTCCCTGCCTTTGACACATAGAACAATTTGTCTAGCATTTAATTCATAAACAGATTTGTACACTTTACTAAGCTAGCACTTTCCAGAGTGGTTCCCATGGGATATTGGTAGGTGTCTGGCCTAATATGTTTCAATTATATACTTGATTAAATAAAATTAAGCAGGTTTCTTCGCTGTGAGACATCTTAGATCCTTTAATATGTTAACATGTGCTATAATTCCCTGTGGGGAAATACAGCTTCTCCTAAATTTATTTGCCCTGTGAACCCATATGTAGGGGGTACATCCAGGGCTTATATTTCATGGTACATGTTGAGGAAGGCAGTTTCCTAAATACAGTTAACATGAGGAAGAGTCTGGATTGGCTTTTAATCCCCATATTTAATAACTCAGCTAAAAGCCTGAGGTTATTTAGCTAATAGTTGACTGAAGCATGAAGATTTTATATAACCATCCTGAAAACTCTGTCTGCCTCATTATTTCTAAGTAGTCACATGGTGTGGTGGGTACAATGTGGTTAGAATGAGAAAGGGGGTACACAGTGTTAAAATGAGCTGATCACTTCTGTTTTAGAATGTGAAAAATAGTGAGTACACCTGTATATGTATATAAAATGAATATAGGGGTTGGCTGGGTTTGTGTTAGAAAGAATTGATTAATTCCAAAAAAGAACAACACTACCTAATGGCAGACTAATCTCAGTTATACCTTATAAGAAAGTTACAAGGTCAAATCTTTGATACCTGGATAAATTTATCACCTAAAATTTGTTTAGAAGACATCTATCCTGAAAAGTCACTAGTGGCATACACTGATACGCTTCTATAGTCGATTGTCACTTGAAAAACAACGCTCCAAGCTGTTTCTCCAATCATTTCCTATAAAGAACTGTGGTAAAACTGCCGGTTTTTTCCTGCAGGGTTTCTGTGGTGAAACCACAGAATGTTTCCACAGCTGCTGCCAGCAGCATGACTTTCGAAGGCTACTCCAGTGGTCATGTTTCACTTCCAAAGAAATGAACTGACATGTTGGACTAAGCAGCCTAAATAAATGCAGTTAAGAGTTTGATTCAAATAAATTAATTAGAATGAATAAATAGATTTGTTCATTCAAGTCATAGGTAAGGGCAGTTATCCCCAATCACTGGACATCTTTAGTGGTGAGAATATAACTAAGGTGAGTGATTACAGCCTTTGGTACCATTGGCTACAGGCAGCAGAGAACAGAGAAGTGGGGAGAAATACTCTGATTTTTCTTTTTAAAGATTTTATTTATTTATTTTAGACAGAGGGGAAGGGAAGGAGACAGGGACAGAAACATTGGTGTGTGGTTGCCTCTCACACGCTCCCTACTGGGGACCTAGCCCTCAACCCAGGCATGTGCCCTGACTAGGAATCAAACCAGCGACCCTTTGTTTCGCAGGCCATCACTCAATCCATTGAGCCACACTGTCCAGGGCAAAATACTCTGGTCTTGAGATGGTCAAGGTAGGAGTAAGAGGACACAGAATAATAGTCTGTGAGCTGGGGCAGCAGTCAACACTATCATCAGATGGTTAGCAGAGCTTTTCTTGTTTGTGGCTTTTTTCTCTTTGTGCGATTTTTAACTTGGGAGGTATAAGAATACATTAGTAACGATGCTGAGAACTTTGCGTGTTTTCTTAAACTTTTATTTGGGTATTAGCTTATTTCTGCTCTTTAAAGCTCTACACATTACCTCATGTTCACTTGTTTGCCTCTTAAAAAATAAAGACCACAGGTTAAATCATATGCTTTTGTTTTGAGCTGCATTTGTGCAAACTTTTTTATTTGCAAGATGGGCACATTAGATCTCAACCCAGTGCTTTGACTACCTTTAAATTTCCCTTTAGGACTTGGATATTCAGTGCACTTTTTCCTTGCTTTGAGTTTTCCTTGCTCCCTTTCATTTATCCCTCCAAGACTTACTTAGTACTGACACTGTGCTATCTTATTTACAGACCAGAAACCCTTCTTATTCTCATATGTAAGAAAGGTCACTTGACTTTCTTTCACACCCCACCTCCAGCTTTTATCTCACAAATGTCTTACTCCTTAGATTGATGGGTCAACCTTGAGAACCATCTGCATGCAGCATGGCCCACTGCTGACATTCCATCTGAACCTAACCCAGGGCACCGCCCTGATCCGATACAGCACCAAACAGGAGGCAGCCAAGGCCCAAACTGCACTGCACATGTGAGTATCCATCCTGTGCTCAGTGAGACAAACATGCATGAAGATGCACATGTGAGTATCCATCCTGTGCTCAGTGAGACAAACATGCATGAAGATGCACATGTGAGTATTCTAGCGCCTGCTTAATTAAACAAAGATACATGAGAACAGGCCCAAAACGACATTATCACGTAAACAGTTGTTTGGTACCGAAGTGGCTGGTCTTTACCTGCCTAAGCGTGGATTGTCCTGTGTATATCGTGGGCCAATAATCAGAATTCTACAAGTAAGAATTTGTGAAGTAGTGAGTAAATTTTGAAGTACCATAAAACAAAGCCAATATTTATGAAAATGTGAAACCATAATCACTGTCACTTTTCATAATAGTATCTGACTGCTTACTTTGGCCTCTTTATGGGTGATGATGAAATATTGTGGCCTTGGTAGATAGCAGGGGTTTTGCATGAAGTAGGCAGGGCTGGATCAGACTTCGACCATACCCCTCTCTGCTACTCTCAAACTGGTGGACAGGAAAGACCTGACTCCCTGTGGCTGCAGCTGCCATGATAAAAAGCTATACACAGGACAAGCAAGTGATGGTGAGACTCAGGCAGTGAGCATGTCCCTGAGACAGAGCAGCATTTCCAGATGTCTGAAGCTGGGTCACCTTGATGCTTGATATGTGGTCTTGTACCTCCCATGGGGAAAAGGAAAAAAGATGACGTTATTCTTGACATATATATTTCACATACCAAGGGATATCGATCTCTAGTATTCTGCAGTGGTCTTTGGATATCTACTTTATTGCTTTAAATCAGTACCTGGCAGCCTGGTTAAAACACAGGTTCTGATCCTGTTGGTCTGCATTTTAAAAAGCATCCAGGGAATGTGGAAGCTTCTACTGAAAGGACTATAGTTGGAATAATAAGAATTCAAAATACTCAGTCCCCTTGTGTGCTTTAGTACTTTCCTCAAATCCATAGTTATTCCCTCTCCTTTTTTCCAGGTGTGTGTTGGGAAACACTACCATCCTGGCTGAGTTTGCCACCGATGATGAAGTTAGCCGCTTTCTGGCACAAGCTCAGCCCCCTACACCTGCAGCAACCCCGAGCGCGCCCGCAGCAGGTTGGCAGTCACTGGAGACCAGCCAGACCCAGTCAGATCCCGTCGGGCCTGCTCTGAATCTTTTCGGTGGGTCCACAGGGCTCGGGCAGTGGAGCAGCAGTGCTGGTGGCAGCAGTGGGGCCGATCTTGCTGGCGCTTCATTGTGGGGGCCCCCAAACTATTCTTCTAGCTTGTGGGGAGTCCCAACTGTGGAAGATTCCCATAGGATGGGCAGCCCTGCTCCTTTACTACCTGGTGACCTTCTGGGAGGAGGGTCGGATTCAATCTGAACTTAGAACTTTCAACTCTGACCTCGTTACCTTTTTCGGAACAGCAGCAGCACTAACTTGACCTTTTCGTTTTTTTTTCAACTTGCAATAAATACATTTTTAAAAGGAAAAAAGAAAACGGAGAGAGAAAAAAAGGTGGGTCATTGACAGACTGTCTGAGCACATAGTTGCCTCCCTTATATCTTCAGTTTTTTCGTTTGGAATATGAATCCAAAAAGAGAACATATCACTCTTGAAATACTTGAATCATGAACGCCAACCTAGAAAGACAATGTGAAGCAAGTACACATACCATTTAAATTTAAACACACAAAAAAAATTAAAAAAATTAGTTTCTAGTTTTTCACTTTTTTCATGTTATATGGAAGTTGTTGCTAAGAAACATATATACTGAAAAAAATAGCTTTTTAACTTTGTTTGCACTGGGTGTGTTTCCGTCCTTAGGTCTACCATGTTTGGGAGGGAGGGGAATTCAAAAGAATTGTTGGGGTGGGGGGAGGGAAGACTTGACGGAGCCTCACTTTAAAAACAAAAACATAAAAAAACCTAAAAAAAAGGAAAAAAATTTGTGATTGGCTGGTTGATAAATACCAGTGTGTTCTGGCACATGTAACTGCCCAGGCATGCTCGTTCTGGTGTGTGTGTGCACGTGTGTTCATGTGCATCCGCGTGCATCCTTCTCTCTGTCTCTGTGTGTGTGCCTGTGTCCTCCTCTGCCTCCGCCTTCTCCTCCCTGACCCCGGTTTCTCAGAAAGCTGCATTGCTGACAGTCTGCAGGCTGGCTGGCCGGCCATCTGCTTTTTACTTTTATTGGTGTTTTTTTTTAAACTATGAGAACACACAAGCACGGAGAGCCACTGCTACTAAAGCAACTCCTTTGGGCTGCATTAAGGTGAACAGAGTGCTTTTTAGTGATGAGAGCAGTGAGCTCCTTCACATCTGCAAGGGGGTTTTCTCTAAGCTTTTCTTTCGACCTAGCAGTAGAGTGGAGCACTGCCACGTCCAAAAAATCAGGAGAGTAGGAGGCACCTCTTGGAGCATCTGTGTGTTTGTTTATTTCTGTTTCTTTGATAAGTGGCCACTAGGCACATCTGAATAGCTGTTAAGTTTCATGCAGGCCTTTTCGTTACTTTGAATGGGAGCAGGTGATGAGATAGTTTTTAATTATGTGATGTCTCCAAAGCAGAAAAACTGTGTTCCCCCTTCCTTGTGTAATCGGGTATGAGAAATTCCTCAGAAAGTCAGGTAATGCTGAATTCAATTATTTCTAGTTGTTCTCTTTTTCGTTTTATGAAAACAGAACAAAGTAAGTTGTGAGCAGCCTCCTGAAAGCATCCGCAGCTCCTCCCTCTCTGCTCTTTTCTTGCTGAGCGTTACCTGTGCCAGGCCGTGGCGTGTTACAGCACCAGGCCATCACTGACAGAAACGTTTACTTAACGAATGTTCTGAAACCAGTGTGTACTTCAAGCGTTTCCTTTTTGTTTTTCTGTGTTGTGTATTTCCTGTGTACGTGGTTTTGCTTAGGCAGGTATAACTTAGCAAAGACTTTTAAATATTGCACCTTTTTTTGGTTTTGACCTCTTTTTTTTCCTTGTAATGTTGCTTTTTTTATTTCAATATTTAAAGACTTTTTTTTAAGCATCAATGTAGTAGTACTCTGGGCCGAATAGGAGGCAACTTTTAATCCACAGTTATCACCAACGTGTATGTACTTATGTTGGAATCAAAATGTATCAAACTGCTTTTTGTGAAGAGAGTTACAGCAGCCCTGAAGGGGTACCCCTTTATACAGAGCAGATGGGGGGTGGGGTGGGGGGAGGGGGCGTATGCCGGTAATGTGCTAGCACTTGTGTGGACATCCCAATCTGCATTATACTGTTTAACATAAAGTGCCGACATTCTGTACCAGCAAATACCTGCCCATTCCAACCCTTGGTGGGAGCAGACCTCTACTGTCCTCCATAACTCGCTGCTAGTGAGGACAAAGGAGATTTTCTTTCTAATTTAGCATCTTCAGTGAAGGATACAACAATGCCTAATGTATTTGACTTTTAGCTTGTGTCTGTGTGTAGGTGGGTGGGTGGGTGGGTGTGTATAGGAAAAGGCAAAAACGCATGTAAGTGGTTTTGTGAGACAAAGAATGGGAATTCTGTAATCCACTCGGCTTACCCTGTTGATTATGAACCTAGCCTCAAAAGAGATTGACATGCATAATTCAAGTGAGCATTCGCTTATACAAGTCTTTATGAACCCTTCATGGGTAGGTGGTCAAACTTGAGTTTCCAGCATTGGTTTGGTCCCATTGGATGCCTTGTAGAAAACTAACTGTGCCCTCTTCCTGCTCTCTGGTTTTCATCACCACCGTGCCCCTTCCGCCTATGCCCACATACACAATATCTCCTCCCAGCCCCCACTGGCTGCTCTCTGTGTGTGGAGCAAAACCCTGTCATGCGGTGCCCTCCAGGTGAAGAGCAGCTGTGTTCAGACATCTACAGAAGGCTCAACCTTAGTGTCCCTGGGCTAGGAGCATGTCCCAAGGCTCCTGAGAGCCAGGAGTGACCCTGCCGCTCTTGGTTTCCTGCCGTGTCCTTCCCCACCCTCCACCCTTCTTGCCTCTGGGTTCCTTGACCTGCACTATGGGTTAGTTGAGTTCCTTACCATACTACGGTGAAAGCCGGGTGCTAGAGCCCCTCTTGTTTACAAGACATAATGAGGGATTTGAAATATGTAAAAATAAACATGAGAAGCTAAAATGTTCTTCCATCATAAGCTTAAAGGGAAAAAAATTAAAAACTTTTAAAAAAGACCAAAAAGTGCGTATATATATATATATATATAAATATATATTTTAGATGAAGACTAACTCTGGGAGCATTTAACAGTGTTTTCTGTTTTTGTTTTTAACATTTATTTTCCTGCTTTAAAATTTGCAAGCATTCTCAGGAATTCTAGGGTAGGAAGCCAGTTTTTTGAAGATGGTTTATTTAACCGTATCTTATCCTAGATAGATGGCTGTTTCTTTCCTGTTAATAAACTTTTACAAGTTCCTGAAACTTCAAAAAGTTTAAACAATTTTTACTTAAAAAATGTAAAAAAGTCAAGTCTCCAAACATTATTATCATACTGGGGATCACACATTTTAAAACATGTAGAAAGAAATATTTTTTAAATACGATCAATTTAGCAGCAACAGATAAATTCGTTATCTTAAAAACTATGGGAGAAGGACTGAGCTTCATCAGAGCGCTCAATCACAGATTCATTTGAGATTGTGTGTAATTTAATGGGAGTGTTTGGTGCATATAAATGGGAATTCCATCACTTTGTTCCTTTCCGTTTAAGACTGAACTGAAATCTCCCCCACTAATTATACTTTTTTTTAAAGGAACCCTTCTCCCTGCCCCCTAGCCCTACCAACAAAAGAAAGAAAGAAAGAAACAACAGCTTAAAGAAAAAAGTAACCCTAACCTGTAAAATAGTGCAGTTGGATTGCTGAGAATCTATGTAAAGAGTTAGGAAATATAGGTTAATAATTTTTGGAACAAATTTTAAATATAGGCATTACTAGAGGAAAAATATCTATCAACTGTTCTATTAATGAAGAATGTCTGTCTTACCTCCATTTGTTATGGCAGGAGGAGAAAATAATAGAAGAATCTAATAAGAAACAAGTGATTTTAATTTTTTCGCTCCCAGCTACTGTTGTGCTCATTTTAATTGCTGTCTTGAAGATCTGCTGCTTAATTATCCCCATCCCTCAGCCAGAGATGTGGAGTGTTTCCTTTCAGTTTTTGGTAATGTCAAATTCTCCTTTTGTTTTCCCTCCTGGGGCCAGGGGTCAGAATTCCTAAGCATGACCACAGCTTCTTTTACACATCTAAACTTCCCAGTGGGAAAGAAACTCCCGCTCAACAGGTAAAAGGAGTGCGTGGGGTTGCTGCCTGCAATTTCTCTAAAACCGCTTCAGTGCCTTCGTACATACACCCATACATCCTAAGCAGGAGGAGCACGTGTGTGTGCAGGTGGTCCAGTCACTCCCCAGAGATGAAGACACTTGCCCATTTAGGAAATCGGAGTGGTTCTGGACAGGCCCGAAAGGCAGTGGGCTAAATTTAAAGTAAATAAATAAACAAATCAAGGAAGTTACATGTGCTTGTCTGTCTTGATAACGTGGAATGCCAAGACCCTTCCTTGTATTGTTGCCCTCCGCTACTGTGCATCGACCTCTCCAGGTGCGTCTGTATGGCACCTGCCATGATTTGGGCAGTCTCTTTGTGTTGGGCCAGTAGAAAGGGGTCCGTATTTTTCTGTTCTTGTACTTTGTCTCCTCCCTTCCCATCAACCCCTCTCCCCCATTTTTTTTTTTTTGTCAACTTGCTGGAAGCTTTGCTTTATTGGTTGGCAGTGACCTAAGAACAGGATATAGTGAGATGTAATGGAAGAGAAAAACTCTTCTTTCCGTGACATTCTTTGGCAAGAGCCATGTCTGCTGAGAGGTTAGGTGTCTTCAAACCACTTAGAAAACTGGGTGGGAGCATCTTCTCTTCCACCATGTTCTGGCATGTGTACAGAGGCTTGCTGGTCACCTCTCGTTACATAGATTTGTATAAATATTTTGATCATGTAAATTTGAATTTCCAGTTCTTACTAGTTTCCCTTTATTTCTTTAAACACCAGATTACCAGTGGCTGGAGGTATCTTTCAAACATCACGAACTTGGTTTCTGTCTACCACTTGAGTAGCCAAAAGAAAAGAAGCACTAGTGGGGGAAGGGGTGTCTTCCATCAGACTGGGGACCTCTACTGGCCTTTGAGATCCAGTGCCATGACCTAGTTTTAGTTCCTATCTCCGAGACACTGTGAAAAAGTGGATGTGGCATCTCTGATCCCTCAATCCATAGCCCTTGATGTTTTTCATTTACGACATTCATCGAAGTTAACTTAGCAGTGCTACAGGTTAAGATTCCAAACCAAAATCTTTCATCAGTGTCCCCCAGTAAAGCAACATGATCCACCGACTGCCATTCGGTTTGTTTTATAGCAGTTCGAGTTTCTATTACTATGGCTCCTGTTCTAAGAACTTTCCCACCTCTTTTGACATGAATGTAGCATAAATTAGCAGTTGGTTCTTCCAAATTCCTGTGGGTTGAATGTGGTGTATAAGATATGCAACAAAAAAAGGAAAAGAAATTCCTAAGAATTTGGAAGAGCTTTTACTAATACGTCTAGCAGAAACTAAAATTTCACGGGCTATTAACTTGTTGCAAATACTCACTCTCACTTTCTCCACTCTTGTGGGGATGGGGGGGGGGGGCATTTTTTGTAGAGTAAACAGCCAGATTCCATATCGATCTCAGATGCTGTGTACTTTTTAATTTTATTTTTTATACTCTGGCATCTTGACTCTTAAACAGAATGAAGATGTCTGTGTGCTGAGCAAACTGCTCAAGCCAAGCCTGTTTTCCTTTGCAGTGTAAACAGGATGTTTTCAGCAGACTTGGCTGTAACAGCCATCTCTAAGATTAGGGAACAATTGAGTCTTTATGTAGAAAAGGTTCCCTTCTCCCCCCACCCCCCACCCCCGTCCTCAGAGTTCACATTCAACATATAACACTTTGTAGGTTATTTTTGGGGGTTTGGGTTTTTCTTTTGTTTTAGTTATCTATAAGGTCTTTAGCTAAGAGTTGAGATACATTTTTAGCTGGTTAAATCAAACTTTACTTTTCCAGTGTTTTTTGCCAAGTTTCGTCATACTTCATGTCTATGCATTAACTACGCTTCTTAGTGTTACTGCAAAAAGAAATATTATTCTTTGCTTGCCCTCCTGTGAGTATACAAGGCTGCATGCCGCAGTGCAGACGAAAATATTCTAGCCTGTGTGTATGCAGTGAATTGTCAACCGCTAGAAAGAAAATGGGGTGCCCTTGCTCTTTCCCTGGGCTGCAACCCATGCCACACCCCCTCTACTTTCTTATCTGCAAGTGCAGGGTGTCCACACAGTCTAGAAACAGGCAAATATCCATGATGTTGTCAAGGACATTGTCAGTCTATTAAAAAAACATAAACTATTCCGTATAGTTCCAGAGTTAGAGCACACCCTGTAGAATGATCTGTAGGCTTATGACCGGTGCCAAAGGTGTGTGTATTTTCAGAGGTGGTCCCCATTTGACGGTGGTGTTTTCTTGACCTTAAATTTGACAGAGGAGGTGCTGGCATCACATTCTTTAGATTTGAAATAATTACCAACTTCAAACTCTGAACAATGTAGTGACTTAAAAATCAAACATTGGCCCTCCCTTCCCCGCTCAGAACGCCTCCTCCCCACCCACACTGCCAAAGAAAAGAGGCCATGAGCATCCCGAGGATGGCAAAGGGGCACTGGTCAGGAGACAGCGCCTCCCCACCAGCTGGGCATCCGTTCTGCCTTGCGGGTGGTCACTCAGACTAGATCTGGAGTAATTAATAAGTATTCTAAGATTTGAATGGTTTTTAAGCTGTCAATCTCTGTAGTGACCTGCTACCACCACCAGAAGTAGCAAAAGTGACGGGAACTGCCAGTACTTGCCTCACAGAATTTAAATACTTCCCTTTTTTTTACACCTGAATTTGTTTTTAACAAGAAACTGCACACCAGGAAAAACGGTACGACCCTGACCACGGGGTCTCTGCAAGACTCCATCATTGGTTCTTCACTCTGCCAACACTTCCTTTTGATCCTGGGAGGGGAAAGGTCAGATAAGGACAAGAGATGTTCTGTTGTAAAATTTTCAAAGAAAGTGTTTCCTTAAAGCATTGTGTGCCTCAATTCTGATTTCAAACTAAAAATCATTACTTTGGAAATAAAATCCCAATTGTCATTGACCCATTTCAAGGCAATATTAAGAAGATGGGATTGTTTTTTAAAAAATTGAAATTCCTTTTTACAACTAATGGTGAGCAGCAAAAGACGAAGGGTGAGGGTAGCTTACAATATTGTAGCCAAGTTTTGAAATGAAGTGCTTTTCTTTCCCTTCTCCTCCCCTGCTTTCTTGGACCTCTTACCGAAGTTGGCAGTCCTCCTGGGGCTCCTGAAAGGTGTGCACAACTCTCAGAGGGCTGGGTTGTAGGAGGTGACTGGAGGTGAGGTGGAGCGGCCGTATGGACTGGCCTTCCAGCAGAACTTTACGGAGAGGAAGGTAGTTATCCTACAAGTGTTCGCCAAAAACGGAAAAGGGGGGTATCTACACAAAGCCAAGGGAGAAAACCTTTGGAACCATTTAAGAGGTTGCATACCTTTTAAAGGTAGTATAGTTTCTCAGTAAGTGGTGCGTTCAGCATACACTTCTTGCCAGAAATTTCGGGATAAATTAGAACAAACGTGTTTAAAACACCACCTCTACCCCCCTTTTTAATTTTGTCCAAGGAATTATTTACTTAAGTGTAGTATTTCTGAATGTGCCTTTGTGAGTACAGAGACCGTCTGCTTTAGGAAGAAGCTATCCACTAGGATGAAACAGAAAGACGGTCAGCCTAGTCTTTAGGGAAGTCAGCGTCTCTCCTGGCAGTCTCCAGGGGCAGCTGTTGTTTTCGTTAGCATCAATATTGCACAGTGTGGACTTGCGTGGGAGAGTGCTGGGGCTCGGGAGAAGGGGCAATGAGGTGACGGTGCACGGGTGACAGAGACCCGGGTTAGTCCAAGAGTGCAGGTTGGTTATCTATCTGCATTACCTAGTTTCCTTCGTGTATATGTGTGTGTGCACGTGTGGTGGTTTTACTTTTTGTCTTTCTGTGAGCACTGGAGAACCGAAATATGGTGATGTTTGTGACACATTCGTGCATGTCCAGGAGGCGTCTGCCAGCCTCTGCGCGCAGAGGTGGCACGCATTTCCACCCTCGGGGTCTGTGTCCTGAGAAGGCAATTACTTTCCCAAACGAAGTCACTTCACGTTGCTGTTTACGCGAACAGGGTAATACACACCAGGAAAAGGCTTTTGAAAGAATAAGATGGAAGTGTTTGAGAAAGAAAAGAGAAAAATCCGAAATCATATTTTATTTCTTCAGAACTATTATAGTTAAACATAGAAACCTGCAGTGTCTCTTCATTTGTTTTTGTTTTAAACGATTCCACCTCTTCTCCCCACTCCTGATCTTCTAAAGAAATATCAAGTGAACGCTAAGGGCCATTTCCATAATTCCTCAGAACTCCCCCAAGAGGAAACCAGTCCCTCCCGCAAGACCCCTTCAGCTTCATTCAGGAAGACAAGGGGGGAGACGCTGCCGCTCGTGCTTCGCTCTCATTCCTCTCTAATGGCCTTGAAATGTATTATTATGCAAATGTGAATTTTGATACTGAATTTAAGAAGAGGTTGTTGGAGTTTTTTCTTTTTTCAAAAACAAGGTCCCATATGTGGTCATCATCGCTTCTTTATTTTGTTAACGTGAATTGTAACTATGCATTCTGCAAAAGGGGGGAGGAGAGGGCAGAAAGGGAAAGGAAGTAGCTTTGCATCTTGTTCTATGGTTTCTGTGTCCATGGTTTCCCATGTCCTGGCCGGGAAGGGGAGTGAGAGCAAGAAGCAGTAAGGTCGGTACAGTGAGGTGCAGAGACCTCTGGGTCCTCCCGCGGTCACTGGCAGGCCTGGTGGCCCAGCAAAACCAAGATGGTACAGGATCCTCCATCCTAGCCACGCAGTGTTAACCCAGTGGGACAGTGGGGCCCCAAAGGCTCCCATGCCCTCTGGGGGAAAGTACTCATCCTTTCCTGAATTCAGAACCCTTTCAAACTCAGGAAACCATGCCTCACTCGTACTGACCTTAAAGTTCATCTTTATGTCAACTTCAAAAACCTCCTCCTCACTCCTTTTTAATTTTTTGTTCTTCCTTCTTAGTCACTTTTGAGTGAACTTAATTATAAGGAAACTGTCTTGTTCTAAGGGGAAGAAGACTATTACTTGGCAGTCAAAAAAAGGGTTCTCTTCCCCATCCACTACCCCTCAGCCAAACGTGAGCTCGCCGCTTCCCTGGCATTTATGAAGCTGTCTGTAGCTAGCAAGCAGTGAGGTGTTTGACACGGGAAAGCCCCGCAGCCTTCTCTTCGTACTCACAGAGCTCCCTCGTGGGTCCTGCCTGTGGCGAATCTCGGCGCCTGCGTTGCTCTGGTCTGGTCGAGGCATTATTTGCAACACAGTATGGTGCGCAAGAGGTGGTTCTGCCCGTGCTCAGTGTTTCCACGCAGCAGCTCTTGTTGCCGTCCACAGTACTGTAACGCGCTCCAGACGTGACCACAGCCTCCTTGGGCCCGGCAAGGCTGCAAGGGCCGATCTTATCAGGGTTTCAATCTGTTAGATTGCCTTTAGACAAAAAAAAACAAAAAAAAAAAATCCTGACGTTTCAACTGTCTAACACAAAATAATACCTCGAGGTACATTCCCCTGCAGTGCAGCCCTTGACTCCCCTCTCCTTTCTGACAAAAGTGAGTTATCCTTTTGAAAATATGAACGTGTAAATAGCAGGATAACTTTTATAATTTTTTTTTGCTGTGAAAGTAACCCTAAAATATGATGTTTGTCTCTTTTTTTTTAAGCCATCAGAAGTTCTAGATTTCACTCCTTCATGTTTCAGAAGAGAAAACAGAACAGGTCAGGGTGTGGACTTGCACTGTGGGTTGGTGTTCTCTCGGCAGCCTCCCCTTGGCAGGGCAGCGGGCCGGTGTCTGAAGCCTGTTTCGAGTAGATGCCATCTATTCCCGCCTTCTGGCTCCAGGGTGGGGCATGTCTGAAGTTCTCTCTTTAGGAAGATCCATCCCCTCCAGGGTCCAGGATTGTTTTCCACTGGAGACCTTGAGCTCTCAACCTTTCTTGATTCACACACACACACACACACACACACACGCAGCATTCTGTAATTCACAAAGGGAAGTAGTCCCTGGCATTTCAGTTTGATGCTTCATCGCTTCCAGAGGCTGGAAAGGCAACTCATCTGAGATGTGTAAACAACTGCCCCAAAAGGCGTGTGCACCCTCAGACATTGCTCCTCCGTGAGGCCTGGTGACATTAGGTCGAGGGACAAAAGTTTAACAAATGCTGCTTGTAGGGATCTGTCAGCTACTGCTCCCCCAGATTTGGCTGGCCACTGTCAAGGCCGGGTCAGAATGGGTCATTTTGAATAGCTTCTTCACAAACAATCCCTCCCCCATCTTAAAGACAAACCTGGGCGTTTGTCAAGAAGCCCTTTTTAGTTCTGACTTGTACAATGACGACTTCCTTTGAGGGGAAGAAGCTTGATTATAAATGCACGTATATTTGCCACCCACCAATTTGGGCCCTATCAACCTTGGGCTTTTATTTGTTTGGAGATTCTTTTTCTATCAGTCCTCTGATCCCTCAAAAGTTCTTCCTGACCTCATCCCTCTGTGATCCTCCCAAAGGGCTTTGCTGATCTCTGCACTTCTTTCCTGGGACACTCACTCCCCCACCACCATCCTTTGCACACATACCAGTGACCAAAGTGTGTCCAGTGATCTCACAGAAGACATCAAAACTGGTGCATGCACCACGAATGTGCTCACAGAGACACGTGCACAAGATTCTGCACCCTTGGCCTTAACCTCAGTGTGACTTAAGGTGCAGGAACATTTTTAATAGGTTTAAAAAAATCCTTTCTGGGAGGGAGGGGGAAAAAGGCAGACACAAGAGCTCAGCTGTGCCAGCTCCTAACTCCCCACTATTTGCTTACAACTTCAATTTCTGTGCCCACCTCCAACCCATCCCCGTTTTGAGAACCAAAAACAGACAACAAAAACAACCTGAGGAGAGATTTCTGGACTATTTTGTCTTTCTCCACTTAGATGGGGATGTAAATGCTGCTTTGGGTTCCATAATCCTAGGGGGCTATGTTTACAGAGTAAAATACATCTTACCAAATCAGGAAACTGAATAACGGAACCTCTGCAGTGAGAGTTAGTCACTGACGGTGAACGAGACCAGTGAGGGGACCGGAGGGGTGCAGAGGAGGAGACGGAGAACCCACTTCAGTGACTTGTGACATGTTGCTCCCTTCCCTCTCCTCCCTTCACTTCTCTCCTTGCCCACTTTGAACAGAAGGTGCAGGGAAGGACATCAGAAAGAGGCTGGAGCTTTAAAAGGCAGCTTTCCAACTTTGCACACAAACAGGCCACAGGAAGGTACAGTAAAAATCCTCTCATCTGACACACTGTCAGCAGAAAAAACCTGTAAACATGACTGAATAGCTGCACAACGTTGATGCTCTCTGCAGGTTACCTAGAAGTGTTTTGTTTTTCTTATACTTGAAATAGCTTTTACAATATTATTTTGGTGGCTTTCTTTCCTCTCTTCCGGTGGGCATAGAGAAAGTGGATGATGTGATTTAGGGAAGTTTGAGGGGAGAAAAGGAAGGATGTGGCATTGTCTTTTTTTTTTTTTTCTTAAACAAACTCCCATATGTTGAAATTGCTCCTCATATTACTGGTTTTACATGGACACAGAAACTAGGCACTTTAGAGGTGCACTTGCATGGCAGGCTGGGCCCCCCTTTTCTGTATTTTATTTTACTTTAGTATAGTGGTACTTAAAATCACTGGTTCACTTAAAAAAAACAATAAAATGTTAAACTCTACTAATGTACAAATAAGCTGAAAAGTTGCATTTTATGTGTATTTTTTGCCATAGCAGGTACTGTATTTCTCATGCTGGATTTCAAAAAAAAAAAAAAAAATCAAAAGCAAAAAAAAAACAAACAAACTAAAGGGTGGTGTTTTATTGGATTGTGACAGGTTGAGTAATAAGGAATTAAGTCTTCGTCATTTCATTAAAACTGAGAGATGATGTAATGCATATATAAGAGTTTTCTGAAGGGTTTTTTGGGGGCTTTTAAACAGCTTATTTTTGTTTTTGTTTAGTTTTTTATTTTATTTTATTTTGGAAAGATATGATTGTATTATGTGCAACTCAGTTGATTACATTATAACTACAAAATATTTTTGGGTTCCTGGAAAAAAAAAAAAAGAAAAAAGACTAATAAATGTGTTTGGCTGCTAAGCATTTATTGTGGTTTCCTGTTTTATTCTGCAAATTTAATTTGCTCGTTTGTTGAATGTTTATATTTGTTCTCCTCTTTCTTCTCTCCCTGCTCCACACCCAAAAGCAAGCCAAAATTCAGCAACTGAATTGGGCCTCAATTTTGTCTATCTTGCCTTGGGATGTTGGTTGGTGGCAGGTTGGTGGCAGGCTTCTGCTCCACGCTCCTGCTGCCTGCCACAGTGCAAGTTTCAAATTCTCAAAGAGAAATTGATATTCTCCTTCTGCCTTTTGTTGTTTTCATCCTTATTTGTGTTTGGAGTGAGAGTCCTAGAGGAGAGAAGAGAGAAGACTCCTGCCTAGGGCTGTACTGCATCCTACCTCTGCCGCTCCCAAGGATGAGAACCAGCCAGGTCTGTCCAGAAAACACCCACCTGGTGCCCCCTCCCCGCCTTGAGTGCTGCCGTGCTGCCGAGGAGATCAGAGCCTTCTAAAGGGGCGGTGTTCCCCACCTCAACAGCTGCCACTTACTGTTAGCTGCTAAAATAGGACTCGCTGGGACATGTGATTATGAAACACCTCTAGAATGGCAAAGGGGAGGAAGGGAGAGAGACTAATACTCCCAGGTATTGCTGTGTTTGACTTAATTCTCAGAATGCTGTGTGATAGCAAACCCACTTTATGATGAAACTGCAGCTTGGAATAATTTAATTAGCTAATAATAAGTAATAATGATTGACTGCTTACAATGAGCTGGGCACTGCTCTAAGCATGTCCTATATGTTCACTTATGTATTTGAAACTTGTGTCAGTGACTGGTTCACCCATACTAAGAACCCAGATAGTATTCAGATGAACACTTAAAAACTATTAGTGAGAAGAGGTGAACACTTCAAAAACATCTTTGAGAGCCAGTCTGTTAGAAATAAGTGCTATTTTTCTTTAATTGATTTGAGAGAGGGTAAGCGAGAGAGAAACATCAACTCGTGCCACTTACCCATGCCTTCAGTGGGTGATGCTTGTAGCTTGTGTGTGCCCAGAACAGGGACCAAACCCACAGCCCTGGTGCAAGGACAGTGCCCCAGCCGACTTAACCACCCTGCCATGGCATAAGTGCCTTTTTTTTTTTTTTTAAGAAATTGAAATTGCAAAAACTATGAAGATCTTTATCAACAAAGACTTTGGACATTTTAAAAATGCACCAATGGCAAAGGGCGGGGGGGTATTGAAGAATTAAAGGTGGTGGTTAAGACTTACCATCTTACTTGGCCCTCCTCAGTGGCATGCCCTGCCTTTCCCTTAGATGACTTTAGTGTATGCATAGAAAATGTGTGCTAAAAGCCAGGCTTCTACATTCTTTCCTCCAGACCACCTCGGCCACACACTCCCATACTCACCGAAATTTGCCCCTCTCCAGAATCACTAACTTCAGCATTCTTGACCTTGACCTCCTGTCTTCCCAACCAGCTGGTTCCCACCCCTCCTTGGCTGTGTGGTGATCATCAGCAATTCCAAGACACTGGCCTATTTCCTTTATTCCAATCCATCATCCGGCTCCTTTTTCTCACTTTCTTCCTAATCCGGTTTAGATTTTATAGCCCATAATTTCAATAACGTGGTTGCTGTTGACACCTACATGTGACAAAATCCCCACTCTGGAAAAATCCTATTTTCTAAAATGCACCCAAAAGCAGCACTGCTGGGTGGAGGGGGCTCCTGTAAATGTACTGTAACCAGCCAACATTGAGACCTTGGCAGTACGCAGCAAGCATCCTGTGTCCACTAGTACACAATATTTCAGGGATCAGAGAAATTCACCCAGATTCCTGCTTCCCAACCATAAGCAGAGAGAGGTGCTTCCCCTTTGAGCACCGGTTCCTCCAGGACTTAGGATCCTTTCCCTTCCTATCCCCTTGGATGCTGTCAACTCTCCATTAGCCCTTCTCTCTTCTTGTGATTAGCTGGAGCCCTTGCCAGTCAACATGCTCAAGTCCATCCCATGGTAAAAACCCTTTTTGGGACTCATGTTCTAACTCCTACCTCACCAGCTACTGTTCCATTTTCCCCCTGGAAAAATGTCCTCCCCCTCCTGAATCTCTTCCAGTGCATTTTCTGCCTCTGTCGTTCCCCTAGAAGAGCTGTCCCTAGTTCACTGGACATGACCATTTGCCTCCTGATAACCACAACCCCTGGAGTTCCTTCTGTGTCTAATGTGTTCCTTTACTTCTTGTGCCCTTTTCATCACCCCCTTCTGTCTGGTACAAGTGTTGGATTTCATCAGCGCTTGTGCCCAAGCCCTACTTGGTTGTATGCTAAAACCCTGGGCAGCGATATTCACCTCACCAGCCTTTCTTACTCTCCTTCTCCCTGACTGAGCTCTAAATCTTGCCATGCCCCTGGGCTCAGTCCTGAATTTTATTGTTTTGTCACGTTGCCCCCTACCCCCAGAGGCGTTCGTTCAGCTCCAACCCTGGCCTTTCTGATCACCTGATCTTTCTGGTCTACCTAATTGACTAATTGCCTATGTACCTCTAAGTCTAGTGGACAAATCCCTCCACCTTCTTTGTCAAATCTACTTCCTCGATCTTTCCCATGTCAGTAAATGACGCCTCCGCTCACCCAACTATTCAAGCCCATAGCTGCTTCACATCTCTGATTTAGTCCATCATGAAGCCTGTCAGTTCTGGTCTTGCTTGGCATTCATTTCAGTTCCCCTGTATCCAATTCAGTCTATACATTACACATAATAGCTGGGGTGGTATTTTTAAAAGCAAATCTGATGAAGTCATCCTCCAGCCTAAAGCCTTTTAGTGGTTTTCCATTGCTTAGAATAAAACCACCAGGTAGCTGTATTTCCCAACAAGGTTCTCATGGTCTGGCTACCATCTACTTTTCCAAGTTTACCTCCCTCTCTTCTCACCTGTTGTCCTCTCTAATCTCATCAGCTGACCGTTGTACCCCACTGCGTAGCACAACGCCTGGCACCAAGTATGCACCATGGGGAAATGAATGATCCTAATAGGTAATGGGATGCTACATCAAGAACTTATCTAAGAAACTAGGTATTTTTAAAGCCTGAAATAAAAACAAGAGGATAGATATAACAGGAAAAAAAAAAACAAACCCAGAGAATCTGTTCATGAGTTAGGGCACAAGAGAGTTGCCAAAGTAAAGTTAGAGATACTGCTTTAGGTAACAGTGACAACCAGCTGGAAGTGTCTTTGGAGATCGGGAACCAAAACTTCAGAGATGGCCTGCAGACTCAGAAAGTAAGCCTTGCAGATGTGCAAGCAGTTTCCAAGGGGAGGAAAAGTGGGTTAAACCTTGAGGAAACTCCCACTACTTCCTTTTCCAGGAAGTGAGAAAAGGGTCATCAAAGAAAGCAGTCAGAGAGGAATTTCAAAGCAGGAGGGAGAGATTGTCAAAAATGCTGAATACTTCAATCAGCCAGGAGGGATGATACAGTACAGGAAAAAAAGCAAAAACTATTTGGCTCAAAGATCATAATGATACAAGATGTACATTGGGGAGCTTGCTCCCAGTTTTGTCCTGTCTCATCCCATTCTTTGTGTGTGCCCCCCACACATAGCCTTGAACAGATTCTTTATGCAAATACAGGCAAACAATTCTCTATTCTGGAAAGGGCCTTCTGGTTTGCTTATTGGAGGAAGTTATTGGTGATCCATGAGACTGAGGTTTGGAGGAGGCACAGGAAGTTGTATTCCAGTGCTAAGGAATAAAGCAGGAGAGGAACAAATTTGTTGAATTCAGGAGTCCCAGACACGGAGCCAGGGAATCAGCTCTTCTTTCCTTTGCTCCTCACCTGGGGATCGTCAGCCATATTTCACAGACGCAAAGACCCAACTGCCAAAGAATAATTGCCCAAGTCAGCTAATAACTTGCAGTGCCAGGAATGGTTGGTGAAGGGGCAGCTAGAAAGAGGTTTCCATGTTAGGGATAGAACAAGAGCAAGTGAAGGTGTTTCTATAGTGGAAGAGATCTGTGCAGTTTTTAAATTTTTTAAAGATTTTATTTATTTGTTTTTAGAGAGACGGGAAGAGAGGGAGAAAAACATCGATCAGTTGCCTCACACATACACCCTAACTGAGGACCAAACCTGCAACCCAGTCATGTGCACTGACTGGGAATCGAACCGGTGACCTTTCGCTTTGCTTCATGGCATGATGCCCCACCAAGCCACACTCACTGATCAGGGCGATATGTGTGCATTTCTTAAAAATCAAAGTAGAAGGGAGTCAGAAGTGTGGAGGTGAAAAGTGCATGATAAAGTAAAAGTAAGATAGTTTCTTGCACAAAGGGATAGAAGACTAGAGGCAGGAATTCCTGTTTTGTGGAGGAAAAATAACAGCAAAGTGAAGCAGAGAGGCAGGAGAGAGGGCTGGAAGGCTCAGGAGACAGCTGAGTTTGCAACAGTCACAGTGGAAAGTGAGAACAGTAAACTCATCATAGCTCATCAAAGCAATGAAGCACTCTGCAGAGAGTGGGAAGTTGCGGGAAGTAAATTCATCTTTCCAGAACTGTCTGCCCTCATCCTCAAACAAATCCTCTGGAGCTCTCAAGAGGGGAGGTGGAAGAAGACCAGGGTGATGAGCTCAGGTGACTGAAGGGTTTCTCTACTGGTCAAATATTTTGCAGTTGGTGCTGCAGTCAATTCTGGCTGCTAATTCTGGACTCCAGATGGAGATAGGAAGAAGTCATAGAGTGAGGACACTGAAGAAGTGTGACAGAGGTCGGGGGAGAGGAAGTGCAGTGTTAGGATCTAACTTGTATCTTGGCTTTTGGGCCTATTTCTCTTTCTGAGCTAGGCTCCTTTTGGCATTATTCATTCATCCAGGAAACACTATTGGACATCCATACTATGCTAGATCCTGTGCTAGGTGCCAAGGAAATGGGTGACCAAGACTGCCCATGCTAAGTCTGCCATCAACAGGAAAGGCAAATTATCTGGTGAGAATTATGAAAGAGGCCTAAGAAGCAGGGGGTCATTCATCATCTATGAAATCCCAGAGGTGGGCAGGGAGAACGCTACAGGGCTGGTCTATAGGCTTTTGAGTGAATCTGGAATAAATGAATGCAGGAATGGAATGATGGCAGGTAAAGAAGTTATTATCAAAGACAAGATCTTGAAGACTTGAGATCTATAATTAGCAATGTTTAATATCCCTGAAATATTATGGTTACTAGAAAAAGCTGAGAATTCAAATGGAATTCCCCTGGGAGATCTTGTTTTTAGTGAGGAGCTCAGAAATGGGTCATTTTAAAGCAGCTCCGTACTTTTGGAGTACCAAGGAAAGAGTACAGTTGGAGCTGTTAAGAACCAAGCATCTAGAGCCTATCTGCCTGCAATGAACAAGTAGCACTCCCCTTCTATGTGAGCAAACTAGATATTCAACCTGCCCATGCCTTCGTTTTGTCATCTGCAAAATGGGATAATAGTGGCTAGCATTTATTGAGCACTTACTCTGTGCATTGCACCAAGGGCTTTACTTGTAGCATTTTATTCAGTAATACCCAAACAACTCAGGGACACAAGGATTAAATGAAATCACTTGTGTAAAAGCAGTGATACCTAGTAAGACCTCCATAAACGTTAGAGGCTTTTATTATTATTCGCCAACCAGAGCAGAGAGCGGGACCATCAGGGCAGTCTCTGGACTGGGCCTTATTTAGTGACGAGAGGTGTTCCAGAATGGAGGAATGCCTTCACTAGTCCACGGTGTGACCTGGCATGGTGTATACTGGGAACCAAATCGCTTAATAGCTAAGATTGCGGTATCTTAAGTCGGGCGGCTCAATTTAGCTGGGTGACCCTCAGCATGTCACTCAGCTTCCGTGTCTCAGCTCCAGCACTTGCTGAAGTCCATTTTTTTTTAACTTCAGTTTCATTGCAAGGGGTTCAGTTGGAACTCAATAAATGCTGATTTCTCTTAGGCATCTTCATTTCTCCTCAGAACTGCGCTCAGTGCCAGACAGGCAGTAAGAGTGGGGGAGCAGTAGGCGATGATGATGATGATGATAACAGCAAACATATAGAGAGCTAAGTGTCCAGACATCGATCTGATACTCAATCCTCACAGCAATCTTTTTAAGATTTTTATTTACTTATTTTTAGAGAAGGGAAGGGGGAGAGATAGAGGGCGAGAAACAGTTCTGTGTGGTTGCCTCTCCCGCGTCTCCCACCGAGGACCGGCTCAATCCACTGAGCCACACTAGCCAGGGCCTCCCAGCAATCCTAAGGGCAAGTTTTAATTTACCTTTTCCCCGATGGGGAAATGAGGCACAGAGCGGCTAAGTAATTTACGAAGCGGTAATCCGTTTCTTGTAAACGAAGAGAAACTTGCTAACCCTAATTAGCGAGCCTGCAGCCGAACTCGGCAACCTTGAACGCCCAGGTTTCCCGGAGCTCCGGGGGCGGGACTAAGTTGAGGAAGTCCCGCCCGAAAGGAGGAAGTCCCGGCCTTCAGACTTCCGTTTCCGTCCTCGCTGTTCCGTCCCCTCTGGTGGGGTCTGGTGTTCCACATGGCGGCGGCAGGTGACTGTGGCGGGCAGCAGGCGGCCTGCGGGTATGACAGCTACCGCTCGCCGCTTGCTTCCCGCTACGCCAGCCCGGAGATGTGCTTCGTGTTTAGCGACAAGTACAAGTTCCGGACCTGGCGGCAGCTCTGGCTGTGGCTGGCGGAGGCAGAACAGGTAACGGACCTTGGAGCTGAGCGAACCGGCGGAGGGAGGCGGGTCCGCTCCAGCACGTGTCAAGCTCCCAGCGTGGGTCTAGCGGCGTGGGGACAGCTGCGCTGCTATTTTCGGCTAGATGTTAACTTTAACGAGGAGCTGCGGCCGCAGGACAAGCCAGTGCCGGAGGCCCGGGAGCCGCCACCTGTTGTTTCACATGCTTTTAATCACTGAGGGTTAGAGACGCGGAGGCGGCGAGTTCAGGCTGTGGTTTCAGGGCCAAAGTCTTGGCCATTCCTGCAGGCGTACACCGCTAACCACGGAGCGCTTGTGACCTGCTGTTGCGCTCATTTCTTTACATCTTTTCTCGTTTATTCCACGCAGCTCTTGCAAAGCAGGCAGTGCTCCTCCCCCATTAGAGGGGAGAAAACCAAGTGTGTGTAATAACCAAGCCAAGCGTGTCGTGTGCGGTAGGCCACCCAGCTGTCAAGAACGGAATTAGGAGGTGAACCTGAGCGCCTAGCCACTTGTCTTCCACGGTGCCTCTGTGGGGATGTTCCCAACGAAGTTGCATGTGGCTTCTTGAGTTCGGCCAGGAACTCAAATTATAAGAAAAAGTTTATTTATAAAGTTACAGAGGTAGTAGAAGTGAGCCAGCTGGGCTGTGTAGGCTGAGGAAACAAGTTACACAGGCAAAAGAAAGGGCCCCTGGAGCTAGAAGAGTCGAGTGGGCATCGTGAGGGGAGCGAGAGGAAGAGCGTGGGGAGGGGGCCTTGGGCCCTCCATCCTGAGGGTTTTAGAGGCAGGGAGTTTAGGGGGGTGGATCTCCGAACACTCATCAGCTTTATACTAGCACACCCAAATGAGATTTACTCCTTGTGTGTGGTTGGTTGGCACCAGTGGCACTAATTGTGTTATCCCCCTGAGTAGGGTGATTTAAGCTATTTACCCAGTGGTTGGGGAGGCGTGTAAACCATTTAGTCTTTGTCCTCAGGTTAAGGGAACATGGGATTTTGCAGTTTATTAGGTGGCTGCACACTGCACAGGCATTGACCTCTCTCTGTTTCCCCGTGCCACTTGTCCCAGCTTATTAGCCTGTCTCCCTGACAGGACTGTCACAAAGTCCGTGTTTCCTAGGACACAATTTTCACTTCACAGGCCCATGTTTTGCCTCTGAAGAGGGAGAACCGGAGTAGAGGTGTGTCAGACGGGATTTATGGCTTGTCTGATGAGAACCACCTGTAGAGCTGTGCATCGAAGCAGTTTTCCGAAATAGCTCCCAAGGGGCCTTTCCCCGAGGGGTGGAAGGAAACTGATCCGGAGAGCTATAAAGTTTCAGAGGAAAATGCCACCACAAGCAAGACGGCACTGTCCTCTGAAACGCCTGAGGAGACACCGAAATGATCTGGAGTCGGTGACTGGGATGGCGGGGCAGTGGAACACCCCCAAAGGAAACTTCCGTCCTTGATAACCCCCTCCATTTCACTGTGCTCAGGAAAATACAGTGACATCATAACAGCAGGCGTTTCTATGTCCCAGGCACTGGTTTAAGACTTTACGTATTAGCCCTGGCTGGTGTGGCTCAGTGGATTGAGCACCGGCCTGAGAACCAAAGGGTCGCCGGTTCGATTCCCAGTCAGGGCACATGCCTGGGTTGTGGGCCAGGTCCCCACTGAGTGTGTGGAAGGCAACCACACATCAATGTTTCTCTCCTTCTCTTTCTCCGTCCCTTCTGTTCTGTCTAAAAATAAATAAATAAAATTTAAAAAAAAAGACTTTACATATTAATAGCTTATTAACCCTCAGATCAGCCCATCAGGTAAGTACTGTTTTATAGATGGTGAAGTGGAGGCACAGAGAGGTTTCATAAAGAATTGACTCAACAGCAGTGGATAGGAAAAGACACTGGTAGTGTGTCGTGGCCTCTTATGTACCAGCATGTACTCTACGTTCTGTTTCGTTTGATCCTTTATTGTACAGGTTAGGTTGGTGTCATTCAAAGGCTTTGCTGGGTCACCATGGCCAGTAAATGGCTTCAAGCTGGAACTGGACTGTAGAGTCATCGGAAATGTTCTTCCCCCTGCCCAGTCTGCATGTTGCCTGAAGTGCATACAGTTTATTATATGATCTCCTACCTGTGCGTTATATGTTAGGGTATCAAAGTTAGCAGCATAAATTACATAATGAGTTAGTAGTTCAGGGAAATAATTGAGGGGTGAGAGATAGGAGTGTAGAAAATGAGGAACCTGGATATGGATTTTGAGAATATACATTGCTTGAGGGTGGGAAGCAGTGTGGTCACGCCGCCCCCGCTGCTTTGCTCTGGGAGGAGCTCTGAGATGCCCTAAGTACTGGCCGAAGGTCCAGAGCAGTGCAGGCCGCTGCCGTGTGGCTAGTGTGACCGAGGAACTGGGTTTTTGCTTCCTCATTTTAATCGGTTTAAATATCAGTAGCCACATCTGGTCAGTAGTTACCATCTTTGACAAGATAGTTCTAAGATGCAACATCCTCCCCAAGGCCAGGGCTTGGGAGCTCCGAGTCAGTTTTGAATAAATTTCACCAATGTACATATCCACCACTTGGATCAGGGTTCTGGGCTGCCGGTGGGCAGCCAGCTGTTTTTTGCCAGCCTGACTTTTTCCCGTGATAGATGACTGTAAGATGTTGGTGTGTTTATTTTCTCATCAGTATGCTTTGGAATTGCTTTCAGTTGCACTGAATTTCTATACCTGATTTGTTGGCAGAACTACTCGGCCGCATTCCTAATTTTGGTTTTTCTGAGTAAGTCCATCTGGGTCAAGTGCAAAGCTGTGGCTGGGATCGCACACTTTGGGTGCTTACCTGCCAGTCACAGAGTGAGCAACAACAACGCTGTCCTCGTGGGGTGTACATTCTGAGGGGAGGGATGGGCTCATACATTTGTAAAAGTGCCATGTGGCGAGTGCTCTAAGTAAAACCAGGCTAAACGGAACGAGAGACGCAGGAGGATGTCTCACATTGAGTCAGGAAACAAATCTCTCCGAGGAGACGACATTTGAGCCCAGAGACCAGAATGTGTGAAGTGAGCAGAGAGCTACGGGCCGGAGGGAACAGTGATCAGGACTACATTGTTGTTGTGGACATTGGGGTTCACTTAGAATGCAATTTACTGAGATTCACTGAGAAAGTCGCCCCTCCTTACCCCAGATTTTAATTTAAAAACTGGGAGAAAGCACAAGTGCTGACACGAACCAGTTTTTGTCACGGTGTCACGCCATTCAAACAGTGTGATTCCTGAAGTTATGTTATTTATCTTGTGTGTTCTGCAGACACTGGGCTTGCCTATCACAGACGAACAAGTCCAGGAGATGAAATCAAACCTGGACAACATCGACTTCAAGATGGCAGCTGAGGAAGAGAAACGACTGCGACATGATGTGATGGCCCACGTGCACACATATGGCCACTGCTGTCCAAAAGCCGCCGGCATTATACATCTCGGGGCCACCTCCTGCTACGTTGGAGACAATACGGTAGGGTCCTGTGTTGTTTTGTTTCCACTTAGGGCTCAGTCTTTGCCATCCGTGTACAAGTGGTAGTTTCTTCTATCCAGTTTTAGGAGGTGGCTCCATCCATCCTTAGATTTAGGGGTATCATCATGCTCAGGAATTTTCTGCTTTGGATCTTCCTCCAATCTAAACTATAAGCCCCTAATGGCCTCCATAGAATAAGACCTGCAAATACTTCTTATTGGTATGCTGGGCATAAGCCAAGGTCTTAGCATTTTCAAGGCCAAGGTAATTTTCCAAAGGGATTTTTTTCCCCAAGTCCTTTATAATTCTTTGCTGTGATTCTGAAAAGAAAATGGGATTTCATTATAATTCTTAAATGAAACCTTTAATTAGAAAAAATATCAGCATGTATTTTCCTAAACGTTTACTAGGTGCCTCACACTATTCTTTTTTAAAGATTTCATTTATTTATTTATTTAGTTAGTTTTTTTTTAGAGATAAGGGAAGGAGAAAGAGAGGGAGAGAAGCATCAATGTGTGGTTGCCTCTCATGCACCCCCTACTGGGGACCTGGCCTGCAACCCAGGCCTGTGCCCTGACTGGGAATCGAACCAGTGACCCCTTGGTTCACAGGCCGGCACTCAATCCACTGAGCCACGCGAGCCAGGGCTGCCTCACACTATTCTAAGCACGTTATGTATATTCGTGTATTCTTCATGACAATTGTAAGAGATGTTATTGTCTCCATTTTTAAACAGCTTTATTGAGGTAGAGTTTACATCCCATAAATTTTACAATTTTATTTTATTGTTTTAAAGATTTTATTTATTTTTAGAGAGAGGGAGAAAGAGAGGGAGAGAAACATCAATGTGTGGTTGCCCCTTGCGCGGCTCTTACTGGGGACCTGGCCTGCCACCCAGACACGTGCCCTGACTGGGAATTGAACCAGCAACCTTTGGTTCACAGGCCGATACTCAGTCCACTGAGCCACACCAGCCAGGGCAAATTTTCCCATTTTAAATGTACAGTTCAATGAGTTTTAGTAAATTTATACCATTGTTGTTAGCCTGCGCTACACTCCAGTTTTAGAGCCTCAGCCCAGGAGGTTCTCTTGTGCCTGTTTGCTTCCAGACCCAGTCACTGGCCTGCTTTCTGTCTTTATAGTTTTGCCTTTTCTAGAAACTTCATGTAAATGAAATCAGAATATATGGTCTTTGGAATCTGGCTTTCTTATCCCCATCTCTACAGCTGAGGAAACTTAAAGAGGTTGAAGAACTTGCCTAAAATTACACAACTAGAAGTGATAGAAGCCCAGGTAGAATGGCTCTGAAGTGGTGTTTTCTTTTTTTTTTTAATTATTATTATTTTAAATCCTCACCCAAGGATATGTTTGTTGATTTAGGGGGAGGGAGGGAGAAAAAGAGAGAGAAACATTGATGGTTGCCTCCTTTAAGTGCCCCGACTGGAGATAGAACGGCAACCTTTTTGGTGCGTGGGGTGACGCTCCAACTGACTGAGCCACCCGGCCTGGGCCAAGGCTGTGCCCTTAATCTCTTAGTCACAGTGTACCTGTGGGAAGAAGTTAGCTTCCAGATGCACTTCCAATCCAGAAGGAAGTCACTAACTCTTACATTGCTTCAAATAGTCTTAAGTGGTGTGCAATGAAAGGCATTTGTATGTAGCTGGTGAGTCAAATAATGGAAGCAGAACGATCCTCTCCGTTGGAATTTGTTGTACTTTTTAAAAGTACCCTGTGTGTTGTTGGGCTCAATTAGTGTCTCGTATAAGCACGTCTGAAATACATCTCTTCTCTCCCTCAGAAACAATTTTAATCTCCTAAACCTTGATGTTCTGGTTCAGGTCTTTTTTTTGGTAGTTGTTAGCGATCACAGACGTAAGGAAAGGGAGAGAGGAAACCAGTGGACTGAATCCTGTGGAAGCACTCATCTGGGGGAAAGTAGAACCCTTGTTGACCTGGGCGTCTTCCCAGTATTCAGGATGGGGGTCACCCCTTAACTATTTTCCAGCCACTTTAGATACCACATAAATTGGGCTCTCTGAGTATAAAGGTTTTGTCCCTTGTGGATTCCCGTAGTACCACTCTCTAAGTTGGTGTGCTTTTAAAAGAGTAATCAGAAAAGAATGACTTCTGTTAGCATCTTCTGGCTTATACAGTGGGTTGCTAATAGTGAGCTAGAGGACAAGCTGAAAAACCAGTTATAATACCCAAAAAGTGTTATATGATAATGTTTGGGCAAAGCTGTTTAATATAAAACCGTTTGTGTTTTCCTTTGCAGGATCTGATTATTCTTAGGAATGCACTGGACCTGCTTTTGCCAAAGGTAAGGAGTTGCCAGAAATTTCCCATCAGCCCCAGATTTCCTGTGATAGGACATGGGCACCACTTAGGAGTAAATCAAGACAATGTAAATCTAAGTAGATGATCATTTATTCAGGTAAATGATCCTTATCTGTTCTGTAGAACTAGCAGTCTCTTCTTCAGTTAAAACACTAAGTGCATGCTTTTAAGAGCCTAGCTTTTGAAATGAGGGAAGTGTAACCAGTGGCACGTTGCTGGAATATGTGGGTCAGATTTTTTATTTTCTCCCCTTTTTGTACATGAGCATATCAGTGGTCTCAAAATTGTGCAGAAGTTCGTGACTTTAGGTAGTCAATTCAATTTTTGAACATTCATTGCTATGACCTCTTTAAAATATTTTAGGATACAAAGATGAAAAGATATCCTCTTCCTTCATGAGCTGGAAGTCTAATTCTATATTAAATTATCTAAAAGTTTAGTTCCTGATTATGTAAAGAGCTTAACCTGAATTCACCTTCTTTCTTCCACGTGGTCTTTCCTGTAGCTTGCCAGAGTCATCTCTCGGCTTGCTGACTTTGCGAAGGAACGCGCTGACCTTCCCACCTTAGGTTTCACACATTTCCAGTAAGTGATATGATGACTTTTTGGGACCAGGGCTTGTTTATGTGTGCCTGGCATCCGTTTATTTTTTTCAGTTCTTCTGCAGGGAAACCTTGAAGTGAGTAATCTCCAGACATAGCTTAAGCAGATACCTTGGATGCTTATGAGGGATGAATCTGATATGTACCCCCAAAAGCTGTACTGGTGAGAGAGTAAACATAATAATTGATTTAGGAAGCATTGGGAAATTTGAATCGAGAGCCTTAAAAAGTATTCATACTCCTTGATTTAATAATTCCATTCTAAAGAATCTAGACCAAGGAAGTAATCCAAATTACAGGGAAAGCTTTATGTACAGAACTCTTTGTTCCAATATCATAACAGTAAGCACTGGAACCAATCTAAAAGTCTCACAATAAGAGAATACTTAAATAAGGTAACAGTGTATCCACAGGTTGGAATTCTGTGCAGCCATTAAAAGGATGCTAGTGAGACTAACATCATGGAAATGTGCTTAGGTTAATGTTGGGATAAAGATGGCATATACATTGCATAAAGATCGGAAGAAATCACTTCAAACTGTAAATACTGATTGCTCTGGTTTATGAGAAAACAGGGTAATTAATTTTTTTCTTTACTACTTTTTGAACTTTAAAATGTACAAGTGTTTTTATGATTACTAAAACAAAACACTTTTTTTAGAAAAGATTTTATTTATTTTTAGACAAAGGAAGGGAGGGAGAAAGAGAGGGAGAGAAACATCAATGTGTGATTACCTCTCACGCGTCCTCTACTGGGGACCTGGCCTGCAACCCAGGCATGTGCCCTGACTGGGAATCGAACCCACGACCCTTTGGTTCTTAGTCTAGCATGCAATCCACTGAGCCACACTAGCCAGGGCTAAAAAAAAAAAGCCCTTTTTTAAAAGCTGGTGACATCATTTTGGGGATGCCCGTAGCAGGTTTCAGGTGAGGATATTTGAGTGGTGTATTCGCAGGTGCCTTATGTTTTGGTGGGATATTGCTGTGGGAATGAGGATATCATCTCCTATATCATCAACATAGGAGAGCCTAAGTTGGGGCGAATCTTCCTTAAAGTTAGGGCCTGTATTTATTGGTAGAAACCTGAAGAAATTGTTCATGAGAAGGGGCCAGTGCTCCACGTGAGTTTCTCGGCCATGACACTTGTTCCCTCTGCTGCCTCCCTCACACCTGTGCTGTGGCTCCTCTTCCTCTCCCACATCCGCTGGAGAGTGCTCAGTAATTGCAGGCATTCCAGCATTCCTCTGGGGACAGAAGAAAGAGCAGCTAGCAGCCCTTGGGGACTCGGAAAGTGGTGTGGCGCTGTGGGCATCACCTCAGTCTGTGTCAGCCCCTGCGATGAAAAAGAAGCAGCTTTACTGAGGTGTGACTCACACACTGTGACATCCATCCCTGTTAAGTGTACAGTGAGTGGTGTTTGGTGTATTTACAGAGCTCTGCAGTCGTCACCAGTACCTCATTTCAGGGTGTTTTCATCACCCCACAGGAAACCCCGTACCTGTTAGCAGTCCCTTTCATTTCCCCGTTCCCAACCCAGGCAGCCACTGATCTGTTTATCGGTGGATTTGCCTTTTGTGGATATTTCATTTAAATAGAAACCATACAATATTCCTCTCTTTTGACTCACTTCTTTTAACTTAGCACAGTGTTTTCGGTGTTCATCCATATTGTAGTATGTATCAGTGCCTTATTTCTCTTTATGGCCAAACGATAATGCCATGATATGGATATGCCACATTTTGTCCAGATATTTGTGTTGTTTCCACTTGTGGCTATTATGTATAATGCTGCTATGAACAGATCCATGTAAGTGTGTTTATTTCTTTGCTCGTACCAATAATCCATTAGCAGGAGTTAGCAAAGAAAACCGCCATATTATTAATTTGAGAATATACTGTAGCTTGTGGTTTACCTGTTACAGACATTCCTAGTGGTGTGCCTTGATTTCTCCAGCTTTCGTATCATTAGCCTAATAGAGAATTTCCATCTGGGATGGACTCTGTCGTCTGTTGGATCTCAGGCATTGCCCTGACTGACGTGGCTCCACTGGTTGGGTGTCGTCACACAAAGCGAAAGTCACCATTTCAGTTCCCAATCAGGGCACGTGCCTGGATTGTGGGCCTGGGCCCAGTTGGAGTGCATGCAGGAGGAAACCTATCAATGTTTCCCTCCCTCTCTTTCTCCTTCCCTTCCCCGCTCTCTAAAAAAATAATAATTATAATTATAAATAAACTGCAGTAGTGCTGGAGGTCTTTATTTTTGTTTTTAAGCTTGTAAATTTTATGTTACCAAACAGACCTGTAGTGGATTGGTGTAGACTTCTGACTGGAAACAAAGCCATCAGTTGCTGTGTTCAGAGCTTCTGGTTGTGTGTGCTGGGGGCTCCCAACAGCACAGCTGGCTCCTCATCAGGCCTTGCCGCCTTACAAAGCCTGCCCTTGACTCCCAGCTAGAGCAGCGCTCTCCATCCTCTCCATCGTCCTCGTTTTCTTTTTCATAACGAATCTGTGAGTGTCTTGTTTGTCTCCATTACATGTGGGCGCCATTGGACAGGGACCTGTCTGTGCTGATCGTCGTGTTTCCAAAATCAAGAACACGTTAGATACCTGGCAGGTGTTTGTTGCGTGTGTGTGTATATTTCTTGCCAAAAGTCTGGGTATGGACAAATTAGATATTGTCTCTGCCCTTCTATTTCTTCTTGGTGATGAAGAAAGAACTATGTTAGGAGCCCTCTAGCTTTATAATCCTTGAATATCTATACGTGACATGGAATCTCCTTAACTGGTATTTGCACAAATGTTTTAGCTCCTGTTTTGTCTATACTGATTTCTTAGTTTAATTCTTTCCTGGGGAAACAGTGATGACTAGAGGAAGCAGTGAACCTTTTATGAAAATCAGTTCTTGGTTTGAAACTTCCCTGCACTCCCTTTGGGCTGCTCTCAGGCCTGCTCAGCTGACCACAGTTGGGAAACGTTGCTGTCTTTGGATTCAAGACCTCTGCATGGATCTCCAGAACTTGAAGCGTGTCCGAGACGACCTGCGCTTCCGCGGAGTGAAAGGCACCACTGGTACTCAAGCCAGCTTCCTGCAGCTCTTCGAGGGAGACGACCAAAAGGTGTTCTGAAAGGGACCTGGGGGGACAGAAACTCAGCGGGGGAACACCAGAGGCCAAGCTGACCTCCAGGACCACAGGAGATTGATCTTGGGATGAGTGCGGTCTCTGGACTGAAGGGGCTGTGGGGGAATGCATTCTGGGCAGGATGTTGGGGTGTCATCATGCTAGGCACACCTGGATTACTACAGGGATGTTTTTTTCTTTCCAAGGTAGAGCAGCTTGACAAGATGGTGACAGAAAAGGCAGGGTTTAAGAGGTAGGTAAATGGCAACAGTGTTGGCCTCCCTATGAAGTGATGAAAGGCCTGTGTTCAATATTCCTCTAGATTTGATCCTAACTTGTGTGGCTTTTTCTTTGTTCTTCCACCCATTTCATTGTGTCTCTTGCCGGGGCTTTATTTTCTTTCCTTTTTTTTTTTTTTTTTTTTTTTTTTTTTTTTTTTTTTATTTCCTTTCTAATTTCTTAGGGGCTTTATTTTCTTATAGCCTAGATTCTATTTTCTTACAATCTGTAAGAAGAATAGGAAACTTTTACTTCTGAGATTTTTAGAATAGCCTTACCCATGTTACTATTTTTGCTTATTTATTGAGGGCCTCCCCTGGAGTAGTGTAAATCTGGCCATTGCCATAGAGGCCCACCAGGCTCCTCTGTGACACCCTCTAGGCACTCCCATCGGGCTGCAGCAGGACCTGGGTATGTGGACTGTGTTTCCTTCTTGGTCAGGACAGCTGTCTGGGCGTTAGTGAAAAGGGTGGAGAACAGTTTGTCCCAGGAACCAGTCATCGGTGAGGCCTTCTGGGCTGAATGTGACAGTGTACCAGTGAGGCCAAGCTTCCCCTTGGGCTCTGTTTTCGCTCACTTGTTTGACAGTCACGTTTTGAAGTATCTCCACTTCAGGCTCTTTTCTGTTGATGCCCAGGGCTTTCATTATCACGGGACAGACCTACACACGCAAAGTGGATATTGAGGTGCTGTCTGTGTTAGCCAGCTTGGGGGCGTCAGTGCACAAGGTGAGTGGTGGTAGCTTGTGAGGGTGGGAGTGAGACCTTTGGACACCACAGACGGACCAGATCGGCCTCAGACTTTTACCTAATCATGTCACTTGTGATGTCAGATGTCATTTTTTACAATTTGAGCCCCGTAAGTGTAACCTCTTAATTAAGGTGTGTTGAAGGGAAAGACTAGTTTGGCGTTCTCCTTAAAGTCCATCTTGCCACTGTCCTTCCGGGACGTCTTACACAGTGTTTCCCAGAGACGTTTCCCTGCTCCCTGAGCTTGTCGTCCCAGCTCTTGAGGAGCCAGGAGAGGTCAGAGAAAGACCCTCTCAGGGAGCTCTCGCTGAAGGAGATGAGCTCCTTAGTCTCGGCAGCAGCACCCTTAAAGAGCCGTCTCCTTCATCAGTCTAGCCCCTGCCCCTGGTTCCTGTATTCAGGAATGTGGGGTGATGGCCTCTATCCCTGCCTGTCCCCAGATTTGCACCGACATACGACTGCTGGCAAACCTCAAGGAGATGGAGGAGCCCTTTGAAAAACAGCAGATCGGTGAGTGTGTGTGGACACCACAGGGGTGCCGAGAGGCTGGCAGGCCTATGTTACCAGCTCACCTGTCCAGCATGCTTGGGCTCTCTCTGCCCTCTGACATCTCGCTGCCTTTGCTTGTCCTTTTACCTGGGCAGGCTCCAGTGCGATGCCGTACAAGCGGAACCCCATGCGCTCGGAGCGGTGCTGCAGCCTTGCCCGTCACCTCATGGCCCTCGTCATGGACCCGCTGCAGACGGCGTCTGTGCAGTGGTTCGAGCGCACGCTGGATGATAGTGCCAATCGGTCAGTGGAAGGGGATGTCACAGAGGGGTGCTGTGAGTGTGACTGCATTTTCTCATTGTCCCCCAGGAGCCTGGAGTCTAGCAGGGAGGCCAGAACAAGGAAAGAACAGTGCGATAAGTGTTAGGCTCAAAGTGTGTACAAGGTACTCTTTGTGAGGACTCAGGGAAAGCTTCACAGAGGAGGGGAAGCCTAATACTTAAGAAATAAACAGGCATTTTTTAAAAAGATTTTATTTATTTTTAGAGAGAGGGAAAGAGAGGCAGAGAAACATCAATGTGTGGTTGCCTCTCATGTGCCCCCTACTAGGGACCTGGCCTGCAACCCAGGCCTGTGCCCTGACCAGTGAATCTTTGGTTCGTAGGCTGGCACTCAATCCACTGAGCCACACCAGCCAGGGCAGGCATTTTTAAAAAGATATTTAAGACAAGGTCGTGAGCATGTGTGAAGGACCAAAGGCAGGAGAAGGACAGTTTACAGAGTTACTGATAGTCGGGGCACTGAGGAGTGAAGTCTGTATGTGGCAAGAGATGAGTTGGGACATGATCGGGAGTCCATTTACCTGAAAAGGAGTTTAGGTGATGTTCTGAAGGCAGGTTGACGTCAGCTGTGGTGTCTGGCACAAGGACATGCTAATGAGTTATGAGGTGGATCACAAGTAATTTGCAGTCGTGAGTAAGGTACCAACATGCATGTGGTATTCTGTGTTACGTATATACTTACTTAAGGCAGGTTCCCATTGCTCTGGTTTGCTTGGATTGTACTGCGATTTCTTGACTGGAGGATATACATTAAGGACAGGGTTTATCTGTGGAAATAAGACCAGTGGACTCATTCAGAAATCAGTGATTGAATACTTTAGCAGGGTGTGACCTAGTGAGATGTGCCTGTTAAAACACCCTGCAACAGTTTGGAGAGTCAGTTATAAGGAGACATTAATCTAGTCCAAACAAGTTTGGAGGCTACTTTAAAAATCCCACTCTATCCCTGGCTGGTGTGGCTCAGTGGATTGAGTGTGGGCTGCGAACCAAAGGGTCGGCAGTTCAATTCCTAGTCAGGGCACATGCCTGGGTTGCAAGCCAGGTCCCCAGTGGGGAGCTTGCAAGAGGCAGCCACACATTGATGTTTCTCTCCCTCCTTTCTCCCTCCCTTCCCCTCTCTCTGAAAATAAATAAATAAAATCTTTTAAAAAAATAAAAATAGTGGCTATTAGGCCAGCCTTGGTGGTTGACTGGAATGAGTGTTAAGTTTGGTGATGGGGCCCTGGCCAGGTAGCTTTGTTGGTTAGAGCGACATCCCAATATGCCAAGGTTACAGGTTCAATCTCTTGTTAGGGCACATACAAGAAGCAACCAATGAATGCATAAAATAAGTGGAATAACAAATAGATGTTTCTTTTTCAAATCAATAAAAGATTTTTTTCAAATCAATAAAAAATATAATCATCAATCTTTAAAATATATATTTATATAAAAATATATTTTATATAAATATATGTTTATATATAATATATGTTTATATATTTTATATTTATAAAAATATATATTTTTTAAGATTGATGATGGGGTCTAGCGGCATTCACTGAGCCAGGGGCCATGGGGAGTGGGAGAGTGGGTTTGAGATAGTGAGCAGGAGGCAGTGGGAAAGTGGCTAAATTCTGTTTGGCGTCTGAGGTGCCTGTGGATCGACCAAGTGGAGCTTTCTGGTGGGGTCTGTGGTCTGGCACTCGGGCCAGTGGTCTGAGGTAGTAATGGCTTCAAGGGTCATCAGGGTATTGGGGTATTTGAAGTCAGAGAATGCAGGAAACTGTCCAAATAGCACATATGACATGAGACGTTAGTAGGACTGTTTCTTGGGACACATTCTGCATTTCACTGAAGTTATTTGCTTGAAGAGATGACTGAATTGGCTGTTTGTTTTCCAGGCGTCTTTGTTTGGCCGAAGCATTTCTCACTGCAGATACTATATTGAATACGTTGCAGAACATTTCTGAAGGATTGGTGGTGTACCCCAAAGTAAGAGGCCGCAGCTAAAAAGCAAAATATTAGGGAGGGGCTGGCATGTGGAGAGGGGAGTGAACCTTTTTCTGCTCTGGGGTGGGTGTGTTAGGGGCTCTGTATTCTGGCCCAGTGGGAGTTCTTCCAGCTGGAGCTCATTTTTCAGGTTGTGACTTGAGGTCCTGGGCACGAACATGTGCAGTTTATAGACACATTTCTAGAAAATGGGGAAGGTGCTTTGAATTGGCTTACACCGTCTACCGGCAAGAATCATCAGGTCTGGTGTGACTGGCAGAGCCGACTGTTCCCTTTGCCCGTTTTTAAGTTCCTGAGGCAGATGGGTTCATTTCCATCATGTATCCGGCTCTCGCAACGGGCACTGAAATTTAACAGCTTGAGGTTTTAGGGATTGTTTTCAATGAAGCAACTTTTAAAAGTTTAGTTAAATCAGTGTTTCTTTTTAAAATCAAAATAATACTCTGGATTACTAAGAAAGATTAAAAATATGGTGTAGAATAAAACAATCCATTGTACTCTCTTTCTTTGTAAGTACAGTAGTTCATGTCCCTGGTGTGCACTTCACTGGTCATAGTTGATGTCTTACTGTGTATATGACTCCGTAACTTCGAGGGACCTTTCTTGGCCCTTCGTTCTTCTAGGTAATTGAGCGGCGCATCCGGCAAGAACTGCCTTTCATGGCCACGGAGAACATCATCATGGCCATGGTGAAAGCTGGGGGTAACCGCCAGGTTGGTAACTCCTCGTGCTCCTGGATAAATTGAGAGTGTGCCTTTAGTCCTGAAGAAGAGTGGATGAAGGAAGGAGTTTCTGTCATTACCTTCAGTCACGGTATTGGTACAGAACAGTGACCATATTCTACCATAGAATTGGCTTGTAAATGGGGGATGATTGTGGAAAACTCAGTTTATTAAAAGTGAGTCACTTAATCACTTGAAGCAAAGATCCACTCTTAACGAAGGAATTAGGTCTGAATTTCCATAGGAAATGATAGGAAGTAGGCAGGACACAAGCAGATGGTTCAAGAGGCTTTAGAGGAGCCTGCGTGAGGTGGACATCCATTTCCAATTTGCCCCAAGTTGTGGGCAGAGAGTCAAGGTCTTGGTGGAGTCAGACTGTGAGGAACCACCTTGGCCTGGAGGGGCTTTGTGTACCACTCAGACAGTATAGATGTGAAGTGTCGGTGACTCATCAGGACATTCAGATGGCCTATTGATGGTGAACCAACAATATACCTCACTGTCTTCCCAGGACTGCCATGAAAAAATCAGAGTGCTCTCCCAGCAGGCAGCTGCTGTGGTCAAGCAGGAAGGGGGTGACAATGACCTCATAGAGCGCATCCTCACCGATGCCTACTTCAGTCCCATTCACTCCCAGTTGGACCATCTGCTGGACCCCTCTTCTTTCACTGGGCGTGCATCCCAGCAGGTAAGCATCCGAGCACTTCCACGGAGCTGCGGGCTGCCCGCACACCCTCTCCTTCCGCCGCTGGGCTGCAGAGCCTGGAGCCCTGCCATGTGCCCACTTCGTGGGAGTTGTGAGAGAAGGGGGCAGGTTAGAATTCAGAGCTGGTTGCACTGGCTCAACTGTTACGTTCTTGGTTGTTCTGCGCTGCCTTAAGGATTTTCTGTGTGGATTTCTTTGAATTCTCTTTTGGTCTAGAGAATGTGGTGTAATGGACAGATTGGGCTTTATCATCAGGTGGATCTGAGTTTCATCCTGACTGGCAGCGTTTCCCAGCTGACAGGCCACAGACACACATCTTGCAGGGCGGTGTGAGATTGAGAGGCCGAGCATGGTGCTTGGAGCATAGTCAGTAGTCAGTGTCTGTCACTTTTCCTCTTGGTCTTTTGGGGACTGTAAGAGTTCATTCAAAACCATTTATCAGATATAGACTGTGTACTCTGTATGCGTTTGGGTGTTGTGTTTAATTCTGGGGCTTTATGCCCTGGCCGCGTAGCTCAGTTGTTAGAGTGTTGTCCCGATGTGACAAGGTTCTCTGGTCAGGGCTCACACAAGAGTCAACCAATGAATGCATAAATGAGTGGAACAGCAGATCAATGTTTATCTCCTCCCTCTCTCTCTCATCAATAAATTTAAAAAAAAAATTGGGGGGCTTTAAGGATGGGTAGATAATTTTTACCTTTAGGGAGCTCAAAACTTAGTGGTGAGCCCTGGCTGGTGTAGCTCAGTGGATTGAGCCTGGGCTGTGAACCAAAGGGTTGCCGGTTCAATTCCCAATCAGGACACATGCCTGGGTTGCAGGCCAGGTCCCCAGTACGGGGTACATGAGAGGCAACCATACGTTGATATTTTTCTCCCTCTCTCTCCTTCTCTTCTCCTCTCTCTAAAAGTGAATAAATAAAATCTTAAAGAACAAAAAACTTAGTGGTGAAGACTCGTAAATAGTTGATTATAATACCAAGCAGTACCTACAGGAATTGAGGGAGGCGCATCTTTTAGGGGATCACAAAGGATGACACAACCCTAAAATAGTAAAAATTGGGGAAGACTTCTTGGAAGGGGTGACATCTGAGCTGAATTTTAGGGACAAGTAGGAGTAAATCTGGGGACATCAGGCTGAAAGGAAATGTCTAACATGGGAAAGAGAAACCGCAATCATTTGTCAGAGTGTGGCGTGCCCCAGAAGTAGTTACAGGATTTAAAGTTGAAGACAGGAGGAGTTTATCACTTACAGTCACCTCACTCTGGAGTTTTGGATTTGAAAGATTTGAACTGGGGGCAGGGGGGCCAATAAGGAGGCTGCTGCAATGAGCCAGGCATTGAACGACAAGGGCTTGGAGCCAACACGGGTAGATACAGACATGGGGGGAAGCTCTGAATGCTCCTTAGAAGGTCAAGCACTTGGTAGTTGGTGGAATGAGAAGGAAGGAAGAACCAGTGATGACTTGAGCTTGGGTCACTGGGTGGAGAATAGTGAGAGCCACGGAAAATGCAGGCTCAGAAGGACAGTATATGTGGGCATAGTGGGTGAAGCTGCCTGTGTCCAGGGAGAGAATTCTGACAGGCAAATGAGAAAAACAGCTCAATGGTGGAGTAAATTCTTATGAAATTAGGTCTTAGTGATACGAACTGACATTGAAAAATTATCATCAAACCTTACATCTTAATGTTTTGTTTTATGTTTGCTTTCCTCTTTGGCAGGTACGGAGATTCTTAGAAGAGGAGGTGTATCCCCTGTTAAAACCGTATGAGTGTGTCATGAAGGTGAAAGCAGAATTATGTCTGTAGGGTTGGAAGAGAAGTAAACAGAAAGTCACTGTCGGCTGTGTTAGCCTTTATTGCCGAGTCGTGGAGACTTGCTCTGGAGCCTTACCTCGCCTCAAAAACTGTCTCCTTGAGTTAATGCAGCACTTTTTCCTTTTCACGACACGCGCACATTCCTCAGGGTTTGCGATGGGGAAATAAACTGCGTTGTAGTTGGACTCTGGGTGTTTTGTTTTGTTTTGTTTTACAGCAGAACAGACTTGCATTATAAATGTAGCTTATGGTTTGCTCTCTGTTCTTTTTGAGGCATATTTTCTAGCTAATCTAGTGCTTTTCACATGTTAACTTGATTTTGAGGTAGTAAGCAAGTTCCTGGTCCTTCTTTTGAGGGTGACTTTGACCTGGGTCTCGCAAAGGAACCTGGACTCGGGGATTCAGCACAGTTGGATATCTTTATTTCAGTTATGTTCGGCTAGAACAAGTGATGAAATCTGAGGACACAATACATTCTCAAAAGAAACTGATTTGGTCATCAGCCTTACTCAGCTCTAGTTGTACCTTACTTCATATTCTGATCAGGCTTTTGTATATCAAGTAGGGTATATTGATTTCATCAACTCATTTGACAGTCTTCAATCCTGATTACAGAGACTGATAGTTTTTTGAATCAGCTGCAGCTAAAGAAAATGCATTAGGAATTACTATCCACTGGTGTCATTTGTGCCTTGGGGTCTGTCATTAGCCCTATCTGTATAGATGTTTTCAGCCTAGATGAAAAGAAAGTTTTTTTCTTTTTATCAGTTTTGCAAATGACACAAAACTAGGAGAATTAACCAATAAATTTATTTCATAAAATAACAAGATTTTATCTAACCTTAAACTGGCTGAAATGATGTCAAAACTAAGGAAAGCATTAAAATAAATTTGAGTAAGTTGAACTCAGTATAAACCAGAAGTGGTTACCAGTGAGGTAAGACACTTTTAGGATGTGTTAATGGTATGTGTGCAGAAAACCACCAGTCTTATTGTTCCATGTTCATGGCGTGTTCAATTTTGGATGCAGAGTCTGAGGAACATCACTGGAGAGCCAGCCTTCAAAGAAGACCTTGTCATGAGTGGCGAGGGAAGGTTTGGGCTCTTTACCCTATAGGGGAAAACTTGACTGTCTTAACTGTTGTGAGGAGGAAGAATGAGTTAAGTATCTGTTGTCCCAAGAGGCACAACTGAGCCCAGCACCCACTGTTGAGAGTCTGAGGCTGGTTGGACCCAGGCATTCTCTGCCACCCCATCACCTCAGGTCAAGCAGAAGACAACCTGCTTGTCAGGAATGGGAATTTTTTTTTTTTTAAGATTTTATTTATTTATTTTTAGAGAGAAGGAGAAACATCAATGTGTGGTTGCCTCTCATGTGCCCCGTACCAGGGACCTGGCCTGCAACCAGGCATGTGCCCTGACTGGGAATCTTACTGGCAACCCCCTGGTTCACAGCCCATGCTCAACCCACTGAGCTACAGCAGCCAGGGCAGGAATGGGAATGTTTTGTGGAAGGACAGTCTTCATTGCCCCCAATTGTATCTAATCAAAGGGAATAGAAGTAAAGAGCTCAACTTATTGGAAAGAAAGGAGAATAAGGCAATCCTTAAAACCAAATTTTACAATACAATTTAGTATAGCAAGCAAGCCTGGATGGCATGGACCCATGTGACATTTCAACTCTTGGAATCATTTTGTTATTCCTCTCGTGAGACTTGGGATGTTTAAATCGGGCTGGCACAAGGAATTAAGTCGCCGGGCTCTGCCCACATATTCCACCTCCTCTAGTGCGGGCCAGTTGAGAGGAAGCAAGCTTCCATCAGTGTAGCTGTAATCAGAGAACTTGCATTACGTGGTAGACACGCTGGGCATATTGAATACCATGGGTTTTAGTTAATAACTTTTCTCATAGGAAATAGATGTTAACAGTCTTGTTCTGACAATTACGTGACTTCTGAACTCGTGATTGGCAGTCCTGGCTATTGGAGTAGGTGTATCAGTTTGTTGTGTGTTTCTTTCCTCTTCCATTGTCATTTTTATATACTAGTGATATAAGTGCAATTTTGTTATTTTCCCTTTTAACATTTTAATTAAAGGCATTTGGGTGAACTGAAGGTTAGCTGAAAAGAGAGAACATTCATACCTTCTAGAAGATTAGGTTGAAATCAGTTAACCAGTGATGGAAACTTCAGGATCTGAGCCATCCTGAAATCAGGGCTTGGCCCCACCGCGGGACAACTGGCTTTAGTTCAGCAGCATTCAGGGCCCTGGACACTTACGGCCCTTTCCCCCTGGCTGATGGTAGATTTCATTTAATAATCAGGAGAGCCTGATGACAAGTGGGAGCACAGACTTGGTGGCTCCAGAATGGTGACGTAAATCCTGGGTGGATGTGATGGGTTAAGTGACTGAAATCACATAGTAGATGTCATTTTTCTTCTGAGCCCAGGAGGGTTCACCGCCCTTCCTCTCTGGTCAGCGGGGGAGCAGCGGAGACGTGGGAGTGCTGCTGTTGGTTCAGTTTGCCTGCCATGGACGACAGTGTACCTGACCTGGGGCCAGCCAGCGACTGGGGAATGAGTCAAAAATTAAGAAAAACCTAAGAAGCTGGAACTGTTAAGGATAATGAGTTTAAGGTGACTTCTGTTTTCTTTTTGCTTTTGTGTATTTTCCATGTTTTTAATACAGTTTTTATTTAAATGAACTTTACAGTTTAGAAGTTTTGGATTTACAGAAAAATTGCAAAGATAGTACAGAGAGTTCCCATATACCCCATACTTGGTTTCCTCTGTTGATACATTGGTGTGGTATTGATGTCCCAATTGATGAACCAATATTGATACATTATTAAAGCCCTTAGTTTTGGGGGTTTTTTTTTTAGATTTTATTTATTTATTTAGATTTTATTTATTTTAGACAGAAGGAAAGGGAGGGAGAAAGAGGGAGAGAAACATCAGCATGTGGTTGCCTCTCACGTGGCCCCCACTGGGGACCTGGCCCACAGCCCAGGCACGTGCCCTGACTGGGAATCAAACCAGCAACTCTTTGGTTCACAGCCTGCGCTCAATCCACTGAGCTGCACCAGCCAGGGCAAGCTCTTAGTTTTTAGCTAATGTCATTTTTCTGTTCCAAGATCCCACTTGGAACAGAAACTACATTTAGTCACAGCTTTTTAAGTACTGGAATTCATATATATTACCTAAGATATGTTCTCTATCGAAGATGTGGTCTAGTGAACATAAAATCTAGCTCAGAAATTTAGCTAATTCTGAATGTAACTGGAAGTCAAAGCAGAATTTGGTTTTTCCATTCTGGATCTATGTGACCTTGTCCTTTCCTCATTAAGTGCCGTATACAGAGAAGTTTTCAAGAGGCCAAATTTCTAAAAAAAGTAGTTTTAAGTGGTGAGTATGGGTGTGAATTTGCCTTCATGAAAAGTCCAAACTCAAGAAGGAACAGCTAGTTTCTGGCCCAGATTTCAAGGTGAGCATGTAAGAAGATGAGTGACCTGCAGGTGACTATGGGGACCAAAGGTCAAATAAGAAATGAGTGGGTGGATGAAAACAAGAGGCCCTCTGTATTTTCTGGTATAACAAGGCCCTTTGTCCTTAGGAAAACCAGGTTCAACCTGCCCTTGCAGATTCTGACACGTGCTTGGTTCTGCCAGTTGTATTTGTGGTGGTATGAGGACTTCCTTTTTTCAACAGAGAGCCAGAAATTATGGTTTGGCAGCATCCCAGCCCAGGCAGGATAGGGTGGAAGGAGGGGTTTGAAGGCATCTTTGGGAAATCCTGCCGACGGTCCCTGCAAGGAAATAAGCTGCTACTGAATAGTGGTTTAAGAGGTCACAAGTGAGACTGGGAAGGAGAGGAGCCCTGAGGGCCGCCAGCCAGTTTCTGCCCAGGAGTGATGTAGCCTTTCATTGCTGTGTCTCTGGGACTTAAAACAATGGGAAAGTGTTCCTTCTCTTCCACGGTTTTAAACTTTAATAGCACACCTGTCTTCAAAAGTTATAATTAGGATAGTGCCGGTTGTAAGAGTACAGGCCAAGTCTATTTAAAACGTATAATGCAGAAATCCTAAGGTCTCAGAAGGGTTCATTCTATAATTCCTCAAATAAGGTGCTCATTTCTTTCAAGAAAAAAGGTAAAATAATATGCTTCACATGTAGAAAGTTTCATTTCTTTAGTGATAACCTGGAGGAAATAAGAGTTTACAAAATACTTTGTTTCTCATCCAGGTTTCATACTTGAACAGGTATTTTTTCCAGCACCCTACTGTGTGCTAGGAACAGTCATGAGCAACACAGGCGGCCCTCCTGGGGCTGTGGTTCCAGGACAGGAAGCAGACTACACAAAGTGGTGAATGGCTCCTCATAATGGGACACAGAGAATCCAGCATCTGAACACATAAAAAGTTCATTAAGCTCCACTGAGAAAAGGTGCTCTTGAAGTCCTGGCCGGGTAGCTCTGTTGGTTAGAGCATTGTTGTGATGCACCAAGGATCCCTGGTCAGGGCGCATACAAGAACCAACCAATGAATGCAGTAAACAAGTAGAACAACAAATCGATGTTTCTCCCTCTCTCCCTCCCTCCTATCTCTCTACAATCAATTTTTTTTTAATTTTCCTGAGATGTAACTTCAACAAGAAATTCACACTGCTTCCTTTAGTTTTAGCTTCTTGTAATTCACTATTCATCACAAGGCAGGTGCTTTTCCCACCTGCAGTGTAACTCAGCTGAATTACTTCAGTTCACCTGGCTCTCCACCCACCCTTCACGTGGCATGGATGGGTAGAGGGGCTTTGCCTGGGGTGCTGTCCTAGTAAGCTAAGGATTTGGCATTTTTCTTCATCTCTTTTGCTGTCTAATGGCAGCTAAATGTGTATGTAGAATTCTTACACAGCATTTACAAATAAGAAAGTTTCATGGAATTGGTAGCTAGTCTATCATTCCTTAAAACGGAAGTACTTGTATTCTGTCTCCTGTGGCCTTTGGACCTGCCCAGTGTTAATCTCCGACAAATGTTCCACTGGATTGTGTGTGTTTGGGGTGGGGAGGATTAAGTCTTGGGGAAAGTAGGCAAAAATGAAATGCCTAATGCATTACTCAGCTGTTGAGTTTTGACACCTCAGCTTACCTTACAACTACCTCAAGAAATTGTGTTCTGCCGTGGCTGATGTGGCTTTGAATTGAGTGCCAGCCTATAAACCCAAAGGGTCACTGGTTCGATTCCCAGTCAGGGCACATGCCTGGGTTGCGGGCCAGGTCCCTGGTGGGGGGTACGTGAGAGACAATCACACATTGATACTTCTCTTATTATGCATGCCCAGAGTAAATTTCCTGGGCATGACCTCAACAAATTTGTTCCAGTTTGGGGCTCCTTCCAAGGCTTGTGAATTGTGTGACAGTGGCTCAGGCTGGTCTAGCATCGTTCAGCTTCTTTAAGCAGCCTTAAAGAAGGCATTTAAGTTTTCAGAAAATTAACATCAAGTGCCCCCTGCCGCGTCTAGCCCCCATTCTGACCGCATGTTCACCTCATATGGTCCAAAGTGCAGACAGGAAGCCGGTGCACACTAATGGGCTTTTGAAGCCTAAAAGTAGGCTTCAAAGGTTGCTCTGCTCTGAAAGGAGGCTCAAGAGAGAGCGGGGTTCAGGGGCGCAAAAACCACAGTGCTCCCGCCCATCAGAGTCGGGGGACTTCAACTCCCAGCACGCCCTGCAGCCGCTCTCCAGGGCCGCGCGCATGCGCGGTAAGGCCGCCGAGCGCTGACTAGATTCTAGCTGCCGAGCGGCGGAGCCGCGAGCCGGACCGGGTTGGCAGTCAGGTGGCGGGGACTCACGGCGGCGAAGCAGCTGGACCTCTCCTGTGGGGCAGGTGAGTGCAGAGCGAGCGGTTAGCGGGACTAGCTGGGTCTGCGGCGCCTGGGGGCCCACACAGGCTCCTCGGGCTGTGGACAGACTGACTGGCCGACAGACTGACAGATGGACGGGCGGAGGAGGGAACACCTCCCTGGCCGGACCTCGCCGGTGCGATGCGTGAGTTGGGGCCCGGCCGGAGGCGGCCTGGCGCGGGCTTGCGCGTCTGGGTGCGCAGCCTCCGGGGCGGGGACGAGGCTCCGACCCGCGTGCCCCGCGTCCTGGCTCCCGGAGGCGGCGGCCTCCGGGAGGCGCGACCCGCCCCGACCGGGTGGCTCAGCCTGGCCTAATGGGAGGTGGGGGCCGCCCCCAGCCTCAGTGCCCGGGGGGCTCGAGCCCAAGCACACGCGGGCCCCTCCGGCAGCTCGGGGCAGTTTTACAGAAACCGCTCCAAGCGCGGGCTGGGGGTGGGGGATGGGGCTTATTTTATTTTTTGGAAAGGACGGCAGCCTTGAGCACGCCCGGAGCCCCAAACTCTTCAGATGTACCTTGGGGCCGCATTAAAGGTGCGGGGCCGGTCCCGAGCGCAGGCTGAGGTTCGGGCCGCAAGGTCGCTCGTGGAAACTGGGGCATGGACTGGGGCCAGTGCGATTAGGTCGGAGCTGGGAACGTTGTTCCCATACCTGGTTTGAGGACCCGGGATGCTTCTCATATGGGGGGGGGGGGGCGGGGGGGGGGTAAAAGTTCCTTTCCAGTGACAGGTGGCTGTCACGTATTTCCCAGTCCTCTGCTGCACAGGATTGTGGTAGGTTTGTTTGGGGTTTTTGGTGGGGTATTTAAAGGTGTCCTGGAATATTTTTTACCTTTTTGTCTTATTCTTTTTAAATTCAAGTTCGTAATAAGACGGAAAAAAACAACAACTGAATTTTCAACTTCGACTGGTTTACTTGTAACTTTTGTGATCACATTTGTGACTGTTTACAGATACGCGCTATGTTCCTGCTGCTTTCTTTCCGCATTTCTTATTTCCAGTTCTCTCTGGGCTCCAGGCAGTAGGTCTGCCTTCTGCGTTTTACACAGATTTGTTTCCGCCCTCCACCACTGGTCTGCGGTGGACCCAAAGTGCAGCCCGACATCTTTCCCATCCTCCGACAGTCCTTAGTGCGCGTGGCCTTCTCGTCGCTAACGCGCGTGCCTGCGCTTTACTCCTCCCTGCGTGCCCCTCTGTAAGCTGGAGGCGTGTGATCCGGGCGGGTGGGGCTGGGGTGATGGCTCTGGTGACCCGACCCGGGTGACAGGTCAACGGGACCCAGGACCGAGCAGTAACAAAGGCTTGTGAACCAAAGTGGTTCCAGTAGGAAAGAGCATGGTCACCTTGTGCACTTGGGGTCTTGTCAGGTTGACAGAAGAGTCCGCAAACCAGAGGAGTTCCTCACAGGAAGGGGCCAGGCATTAGGGTGAAGCCCTGAGAGAGGAGCTCAGGGGAGAATCGCCTCCTGTTCAGTCCGGCCATCGTTCTGTGCCCGCGGTGGGGGCCGGGAACACCTGTTGGCTTGTCAGCAATGCTCTCCGTCTGTATTTTCCATTTCGCCCTTCTTAGCTCTCAATGAAAGTTTCGGCAGGAGCCCAAAATCTTGTACGGAGGGGGGGGGGACCATTTAACATCAGTTTCACCTCCTTAGCCTCCAGATCAGCTCTGTTCTTCAGCTGGTGACCTGAGTGATTTTTCCCAGCGGCCGATCGTGAGCTCACGCAGACTGTCCCGAGGAAGGGGACTAGCACAGGGGGTGGTGCCCACAGAAGAAGTAATAAACCTGTGTCTTTGCCATCACGCAGCACACGCAGAGTGAGGCAGGAGATCGAGACTGAAGCACAAGCTGTAAGGAAGAGTTAGAACACCCAAGTCCGGACTTCTGCAGACCCAAATAACCATCGATGACACTCATTGAGTGTCCTCTGTGTGCCGCGTGCTGTAACTGTCACTGTGAGGTGTAGGTGTTATTCTCATTTTATGTATAAGTTGAAGTACAGAAGTTCCGTAAATTGCCTACAGTTACAGTGACAGGGCCAGGAGTCAACTTCACGTCTGACTCTGATACCCCTGCTCTCTCTCATGTGCTGTGCTACCTTCCCAACAAATGTGTTCAAGTCTCTCATTCTTGAAAAAGTGTAAAACTTTACTGTGATCACATTTATCCTTCAGAGTACTACCATTTCCTGCCTTTTTTTTCCCCATTTACTCCTTAGTTTATTGCAGTCTGGCGCATACCCTCAACTCTACTGCAATTGCTCTCGTGAGCTCCACGCATCCCTTTATTGAATACCTACTCTCTGTACTATCTTGTAGGCTTACAAAGAGGCCCAAACGTGGTTCTTGCTTTGTTTAGGTACTAATGAGAGAGAAAAAGAATTCATATACGTAAACGTGATGTGTTAACTGCTGATGAAGCACTCTTTGCTCTTGGGAGTTGGGGGAGGAACACTTCATTGAGAAAGTGACACTGGACTGACAACAGAGAGAAATCCTGCTCTGACCGGTGTGGCTCAGTGGGTAGGTCGTCATCCCTCAAACCAGAAGGTCTCAGGTTCGATTCCTGATCAGGGCACATACCTGGGTTGCAGGTTCAGTCCCTGGTTGGATGCTTAAGAGATGCAACCAATTGATGTTTCTTACCCTCTGTCTCCATTCCCCTCTCTCTAAAAATAAATAAATAAAATAAATAAAAAAACTGAAAGAAACCCTAAATTGTTTTAGACAGTGGTGTTGGGACTACATACTTAGGTGTGCACTTTGAGGAGAAGCTGCATCTTGCCAGTGAGAGATGGTACACTTGAAATATACAGTGTAGGCGTTAGAGTCTGACAGATCTGGGAATTAATCCTTAATTTTTTCTTTATCATACCTGTCTACAACGTAAGTTCTATGAAAGTAGAGTCTTTGTCTCTTTCTCCTCCTTACCCCTATCTCCTGGAATAGTGGTAGGAGATCAGTAAATAGTTGTTTAACAAACAGTTCCTAGCATATTGTGTTCTGCACATGGTAGATAACTAGTACTCTTGTACTGGACTGGCCAAAAAATCTGTTTAGTTTTTCCTGTAAAATAAAAGACACATTCTTCATTTTCACCAATAACTTTATTGATTTGGATATTTTGAGTATGTTGGTTATCTTCTGTGTGGCATAAGGTTGATTGTTCTTAACTAATGTCTTGATTTGATTGCCACCAACTTCTACTGGTCTAACCGACCGTGGAGCATCATCCAGTGAGAAATTTCCAGCAAGAAACTTCGCACACCGCTTTTGATGGGTCCAGTCAGCCACAGCACCTTCTCCGTACACTGCACAGATCTTTTTTTGTTTCAGTTGCGTTTTTTCCTTTCTCGTAATAGTAAAGCATAATGTGCTGAAAATGTTGCTCATTTTCTTCCATCTTCAGTATTGAAATGGCTACACAAAAATTCACCAATTTTGATTAAGTTTTTTTTAAAGATTTATTTATTTATTTTTAAAGAGAGGGGAAGGGAGGAAGAGAGGGAGGGAAACATCAGTGTGTGGTTGCCTCTCATGTGCACCCCGCACTGGGGACCTGGCCCGCAACCCAGGCATGTGTCCTGACTGGGAATCGAACCGGCAACGGGTTCACAGGCCGGGGCTCAATCCACTGAGCCACACCAGCCAGGGCAAGTTTGTTTGTTTTTTTAATGCACTATGATATGTCAGCTGTCACAATACAGTCTAACAAAATTGTTTTGAATGAAGTTGAAGACAACTAAGCGCTATTGGAGCCAGCCTATGGAAAAAAACAAACTTTTTGGCCAACCCAATACCATGTGCCTGAAAAAGCGAGGCTTACAAACTGATTTTGAAGACACTGTTGTTTGAATAGTATACATATAATCACTTCCCCTTCTTTTTGACCAATTAGGCTCATTTCCTATGGTCACAATTCATAAAGGAGAGAGAAAGACATTCACTTCATTTCGGTAGGCACTGTTAACTATGTCTTCACTTCTAATATTGTCTGTCTCTTCCAATTATAAACGCTTTTATGCTTTTTCTAAGTGTTTGTGATGTAGGTTTAGTATGTATGCTTTTTTCTCTGCTGATGATATGAATTGTTTTGGGAAGTAACAGCTTTATCAATAAGAGTAACATCAGAAACAAGATTGAACACACCAATCCAGTTATCAGAAGACTTGTTCTTTAAAAGGGCCTGATTTCCAATTACAGCTAACAAATTTTTTTTTTTTTAACGAAATAATAAGACCATTCCCTGCCCTCTCTAGATATTTAGTTAGCCTTCTGGCTAACATTCTAAAGACATGAAACTGCAGATCATTTCCCTCTTCTTGTGTTTGACTTTCATTTGTAAATATCCTGAATTTGTGTGACTTAAGGTTAGGGTTAAAGTCCAAATACCACTTTTTTTTTTAAACTTTTGAAGTCAGTGGAGTGTAGTAATTAGGAGCACCTAACGAAGTTCAGATTCTGGCTCTACCACTTCGAACTTTGATACAACTTCCCAATGCCTCATTTTCCTCTCCTGCAAAATTGGAATAATTACTGCTCCTACCACCACCACTCATAATAATAGCTAATATTTATTGGGCATTTACTATATACCAGGCACAGAATTTTACTTACATTAAATTAATCTTCACAACCACTCTTTTTTTTTTATTTAAAGATTTTATTTATTTATTTTTATACAGATGGGAAGGGAGGGGGAGAAACATCAGTGTGTGATTGCCTCTCACGTGGCCCCTATCTGGGGACCTGGCCTGCAACCCAGGCATGTGCCCTGACTGGGAATCAAACCAGCGACCCCTTGGTTCGTGGCCCACGCTCAGTTCACTGAGCTACACCAGCCAGGGCCACAACCACTCTTTATATTATTAGTATTATGCCCACTTAAGGTGAGGAGACGGTCACAAAAATGATGAGTAACTTTCTGAAGGCCACACAAATAAGTGGTGGGATTAGGATTTGACCTGGGGTAGTCAGACCTCATAGTTTGTGCTCATAACCTCCTCCTTCATAGGGTCGTTTTGAAGATTAAGTAAAATCCATGTAATGTGTCTTGACAGGCAGTCCGTAAGTGCTTGCTGCTACAGTTAGCTTTGAGTTTATAAAGCATTTCACATTTTCTAGTTTGGTTGTCCTAAGTACAACAGTACGTTGTGACCATCGCTGTCTTACAGACAGGAACTGAGGCGTAAGTGTGGTCATTCGCCCAGGGTCATACAGCAAGCATGAAGGCAATGCCCTCCCTTGCCTTGGTCCTCTTCCACACCTGGATTTTTATTTTGAATATGAGGCATCACATTTTGAGAGTTTAGTGGACATATGTTATTTTGGCCTGCCCAGCATCCAGTCCAGGTTTTACTGAGAATTAACAGCTCACTTTTGCTGTGAGGAAATGCCTGACCAAGTATGTGGTAGGCACATGACCCAGGTTGGGCCAACATATGTTAGGCAAATTGATGTGTTCCTCCTTTGATTTGAATCTTAGGTTGAATGACACAGTGACAGTCACAGCTCCTTCATCCAACCATGGATTCATTCCTAATATATAGACGCTGGAGCTGCTCTGGTATTTGTACTCAAAGACTTGATTCTTCACCTTTGTCTCAGTTCTGTGCCCTATCTCATATCCTTTAAATACATTCCTATATTACATAATTTGTTACCCAAAGTCAGTATTTGTGGCTTGCACCTGATACTCCTTCACTTACTGTTACATGACCTAAGGCCATGTCACCTAGAAAGGAGTTAAAATAACTGGTTAACTTTCTCTGAGGAGAAACTCAGAGAAGACCTGAAAGTTATCTTCAAATATCTGAAGCGTGTAGTGTATGAAGTGGCCCTAAAAAGAATAAAGATATTGCTCACAAACAGATTTCTGCTCAAGTTAACAACTTGACGACCACAGTTGTGCTTTTCAGAGTGGGACAGAGCGACCTCTCAGGAGTCCCTGATGTTTGACATGGGCAATGCTCAGCCTCTCTGAACCCTGATTTTCTCAGGTTTCTTAGCTCAGTGGTAAATGCTGAGTAAATATTTTCCTTGGTACCTCCCTGGTAATACCTCAGCCTATTCACTGCCACAAAGTAAATAGGATTGGATTACCACAGTTTAGGGTTATTATGAGGTTATTTTCATATCCGCAATTGAAACATCCCCAGTAATTATATAGGTGATAGGGCCACATAAATGACTTAAGATAGTTTGTAGACCTCCATGGTTTAATTATATGAAGAATAGGGACTTTAATAACTCTATTTATGATCTCATTTTAAGTGCCATATGCTCTTATGTTAATATAAAACTTTATTTATTTATTTATTTTCCTTAAAAACTCTTGTCTGCCATTTTTCAGAGCTACCTGAATGTTGAATTGCAGTTAGCTAATCATTATTTGTTTCACTTTTATTTCTAAGAAGGTTGTTGCCCACCACCCCTGATGGTGGGAATGACAGAAGGTCCATGCAGTATCTCGCTTTTGCTTCCTTATCGCCATCCAGGTACTGCTAGGCTGTAAACTCAGGGGAATGATCCTGGGAGGGACTCAGGGAGGTAACCAGATTATCTTGGATGATTAATTATTTTCCTGGAGTACCTAAAGTGGCGGCTCAGAAGTCTGCACAGCAGGGATGCATTTAACTGGTGCTGCTGATCTGCGGGAAGGGGGAGCTGTGCCTGGGCTTGCGGAATTCTGGGGTGAGGTTGCTGTTTCTGTGGTGTCTGTTCCCACAGTCTGCTCTGCCTTGCACAGTCACCCTTGCCTACAGGAACACTGTCTCTGGTCACAAAGGAAATAGTGACTCGGGGAAGGGAAAGCAGTCCTCGTTGTAAGGCTGTGGGAGCGGGAGCAGGAGTGGAGCTCGAGGAAGAGTTGATTATTGGAGTGGTTTCGCTCTTCTGCTGATGGCAGTTTGGGGGGAGGCAGTTAAGAAATTTGGATGACATAGTGGGTCTTTACTTCATATGTCTTTAGCACTAAGGAAGATAAAGGGCGATGTGAACAATAAACATGTTTTCAGCAAGAATTCGAGACTTTCTTTACATACTCTTGAGTATTTGCTTCATTCAGCAGCGTGCTCTGAGAGAAAGCAGGCGGGTTCCAAGGTCGGAAAGAGGTAGTCCATGGCTGGAGCATAGAGCATGTATTGAGGGCGAGTGAGAGATAAATGGTTAGCATGGCTAGATCATTCAGGGTCTTACAAGCCAGGTTAACAAGTTTGGGCTTTTTCCTAAAGTCGCAGGGAAGGAAAGGGGGTTTAAAGAGAAGGAGATAATTAGTTGCATTTTTAAAAGTATTTTCTGGCTGCAGAGTAGAGAATAGATGGGGCTTGTGGGACGGGTGCGGGGGATCCCAGCTGAGAGACTTGTAACAACCATGGTGTTGAGAAATGTTGACAGCCCCAGCTGGAAAGTGGCAACAGGTTGAAGAAAAAAAGGAAGTTCAAAACATATTAGGAAAGGCCTAAGAGTTGAGGCGGCTGGAGGTGGGAGGATAGAGCAGAATCCATTAGCCATAGTCTGGCTCTGGCTGGGGAGAGTGGGCGAGTAGGTTATAATGCCAGTGCCGGGAGATAGGGACCACTGGAGGAGGGTGAAGTTCATGAAGGCACATAATGACGTCATTTTGGAGTATGGTGAATTTGAAGAATGCAGAGGAGTGGCCTGGATACAGGTGAGCTGCTGGATGTGCAGGCTGAGGTTCAGAGAGAAATGTGCCCTGGAGATAGAAATCAGCGTCACCTGCCTATAGATATTAATTGAAACCACAAGACTGAACTCTAGTCTTGGGCAGAATATTAGCCATATTCAGAACCTGCAGAGGAAGAGGAATTGGGAAAGGAGACTCAGAAGGAGCAGCCAGAAAGGAAAAAGGAAAACCACTCACATACCCCGAGAAGAAAGTGCTACAGTGTGAGGTGCTACTGAGGGGTCAGGTGTGGTAAGAATTAAAATGTCTTCATTGGATCTAATGAACAGCAGCCGTGCTGGATTGATTCTGTAGTAGACCCAGGATATGCTGAGGGCTCTGACAAAGCAGACTCAAGATAAAAGGACAATGGAAAGAACTTGACATTGGACATTTCATAGAAACAGAACAAGTCATCTTGGAAAAAACCTAAATGTTGTTGAATTTCTTTATACCTATTTTTATTTTTATGTTGAATTAACTGTGAGGGGTACCTTAATCTTTTTTACTCTATGGCCATCTAAAGGTCTTTAATCTTTTTTCATGTTTAACTTGACTTTTTTCATAGGTAGTACATTAAAATAGTTCAAAATTCAAAAGGTACAAGACGCTAATAAGTAAAAAGTCTCTCTGCCACCCAGTTCCTCTCACATACAGCCTTCTAAATCTTATGTGAAAATTGTCTTCTCTTTGGCACAAATGTTTACCATCCTTGTCACTGTTTTGCTCCTTACTTTCTTCACTTAGCAGTGAAGATCATTACCCATCAGTGCATAAATAGCTGACCCATTCTTTTTCGACAGATGCACACTATTCCATTATATAGATGTACTGTTATTTACTTAACCGGTCTCTTATTATTTGATACTTCAGTTTTCTAATGTTGTAGGGAGTGTCCTTGTATATGAATTATTTTGCTGAAGTGTAGAATAAATTTCCAGAAGTGGAAATTACTGGACCAAAGGGCCTATAAATGTTTTAATACAGCTTTGTTTACTAGAGTTCCTGGCACTTAGAAAGTCTGTAATGAATGGTGGCTGTCATTGAGATGACTATGTTACAGGTAGTTTGTATATGTTCTAGATAGAGTGAATTGGGGTACCTGACATAACCAAAGAAGGGGGAGTGTCAGAGAAGGCTTTCTGGAAGAAATGTCTGGGCTGAGCTTTGAAGAATGAGAAGTCAGGTAAAGCAGAGGGCACTACAAGCAGAGGGAGCACAAGGAGCCAAGCACGGGAACTTAAAAAGGAGCTCATGCCCTGATGTGACTCAGTGGGTTGGGCGTTGTCCTGCAAAGCTAAAGATCACCGGTTCAATTCTCACTCAGGACACATGCCTGGGCTGTAGGTTCTGTCCCAGTTGGGGTGCGTACGAGAGGCAACTGATGGATGTTTCTCTTGCACACATCTATGTTTCTCTCCCTTTCTCCCTCCTGTCCCCCTCTCTAGAAAATAAATAAAATCTTGTTTTTTGTTTTTAAAAAAGCTTGTGTGGGGGGAATTTTCCAAGAGTTTGATATCCCTGCCATTCATCAGTTTACGCCTGTCACAGGTTAAGGCTCTTACAAGTAGGAGAGGCTGTACTAAAGATATGGAATGACAAAGGGATTTTACCTTGCAACAGCACAGTAATGGGGTTTAAGATTATCCTTTCATTTTTTTTAAATCCTCACCCAGGGACCCATCTTCATGGCTTTTAGAAAGAGAGGAAGGGGAAGAGAGAGAGAAACAGCAATGTGAGAGAGAAACATCAATTGGTAGCCTTTCCCTGTATGCACCCAGACTGGGGATCGAACCCACAACCTGGGTGTGTGCCATTGACTGGGAATCAAACACACAACCCTTTGGTCTGTGGGTCAGTGCTGCAACCAACTGAGCCACACCAGCCAGGGCAAAGGATTTTCCATTTCTTTTTCTTTTTAAAGATTGTATTTAGTGGGAAGGAGAGCAACATCGCCGTGTAAGACAAACATCAATCTGCTGCCTCTCGCATGCCCCCAACTGGGTACCTGGCCTGAACCCCAGGCATAGGCTCTGCCCAGGAATCGAACTGGTGATCTTTTACTTTGCAGGATTATGCCCAACTCACTGAGCAACACTGGTCAGGGGGGATTATCCTTTTCTTAAGAAGCATTTGGTCCCCACTCCTGAAGCCGCCTCAAACCCAGATGCAGAGTGTTGTCTTATAGGTCACTTTGTTATGCAGGATGCAGCTCCTCACCTTGTCTTTAGACTTCTCCCCTTCCCTCTAGAGCAGGGGTGTCAGACTCATTTTCACCGGGGGCCACATCAGCCTCATGGTTGCCTTCAAAGGGCCGAATGTAATTTCAGCTCCTAACAGTTAAGGAGTAGTTGCATTTATCCAGCCCTAAAATTATTTTGGCCCTTTGAAGGCAACCACGAGGCTGATGTGGCCCCCGGTGAAAATGAGTTTGACACCCCTGCTCTATAGTCCACCTACCTCTATTTTCTGTTTTCCCTACCTCCAGATCTTTCTTGATTTCTTTTGCTAGGCAATTGATAGATCTCTCTTTTCTTGTAACTTAAGCCTTTAAGGTTTATCTTCTACCTTTAAGGAGTTTATCAAAATATTTTCCCAAACTTCTCTCAGAAGTGTTCTGGAACCAACTATTAAAATACCAATTTTCCAGTCCCTGGCTGGGTAGGTCATTCAGTTAGACCATTGTTCTGATACACCGAGGTTGCAGGTTTGATCCCTGATCAGAGCACATAAAAGAATCAATAAATGCATAAGTAAATGGAACAAAGTGATGTTTCTCCCTTTCCCTCTCTCTCTCTTCAGTTTTAAAAAATAGTAATTTTCTACTGTGCTGTAATTATATAATTTTAAGTTTACTTTAGGAGTCATTCAGTTAATTTCCTTGCTTCAGCTGGCATCATATTAACTCTAATACCAATCATTTGTTGTTAACCTGATCTTATAATACTTTGATTTCTATTTACAAAGCTGACATTAAAGTAGAAAGAGCAGACTTTAAAAATACAAATTTTGCCCTGGCTGGTGTGTCTCAGTGGCTTGAGTGCTGGCCTGCGAAGCAAAGGGTTGCAGGTTCAATTCCCAGTCAGGGCACACGCCTGGATTGCCAGCCTGGTCCCCCATTGGGTACGTGCAAGAGGCAATAGATGTATCTTTCACACATTGATGTTTTTCTCCCTCTTTCTCCCTCCCTTCCCCACTCTCTAAAAATAAATAAATAAATACAATCCTTTACAATGAAATCCAAATCCTCACCCTGACCAGCATGGCTCAGTTGGTTGGGTGCTGTCCTGCAAAGTGAAAAGTCATTGGTTGAATTCCTGGTCAGGGCACGTGCCTGGGACTTGGGTTTGTCCCCTGTTGGGGCACATGTGAGAGGCAGCTCGTCGATGTTCTTCTCTCACATCGATGTTTCTCTCCTCTCTTTCTCCCTCCCTTCCCTTCTCTCTAAAAATAAATAAAAACTTTTTTAAAAAAGTTAATGTCATTTTAAAAATCTTTAGAGGGAGAGTTATAGCACTGTTTTTATTGCAAAAATTTCTTTTTAGGTGCTTCAGTATCATATTCACAGATGACCAGATTAGTAAATTATAGAACATATGGCTATAAAGCCTGTGTAATTACAGAGGCTTGTATTGAATGTTCAGTGGAGAAAAACATATTTTAAAATCTATAATATGGGAACTGAGTATGTATGTAGAGAAAAATGAGAAGAGCATAGAAGAGAGGAAATGCAATTTATTGGGGTTAGCAGACTTGGCAGAGTTTAAAGTGTTTTTATTTCCATTCATGTTGTCAGATTAGTATAATTACAGAACTCAGAAGAGAGTCCAGAACTTCCTTTCCATGATAAACCCAGTGACTGTGTTCATAATCCACATTTTTCTCCTGGCCTGGAGCTTAAATTTATCCTGCTACAATTTAAGTGTATCATTTGTGTCTTCATCTTATGTGTTCTCAGTGGGAAAGAACAAGCCAGTGTCCCACCTGTCCCCAGCTCAGGTTGTAGCTGGGGACCAGTTGCCTGGGCTGTGCAGAAAACCCAGAGCACATGGAGGTATTTCTGTAAAAGTAGGTTTAGAAAATAGCATTTTTCTTCTTAGACCCTGCCTTCAAATTGCTTTACTTTTCTGGTCTCCTGATTTGTAAGCATCTATTTTCCTTAATTAAAAAAAATATATTATTGATTTTTTTTCAAAGAGAGAGAAACATCAGTTTGTTATTTCACTTATTTATGCATTCATTGGTTGATTCTATGTGCCGTGACTGGGGATTGAACCTGCAACGTTGGCATATTCAGACAGTGCCCTAACAACTGACCTACCCAGCCAGGGAAGCAGCTCTCTTCCTTTAAACTGCTTTTAGTGACTTTTGCTTCTGGGAAAGGATTTCCTTTCAGTGTAATAAAAAGCAACAGCCACCCCAGGTGGTCACACACCGGGGGATTTTGTTATAGCATTTAAAAATAAAACAAAAACAGTGCCTTGGAAACTGAGTTTTAAAGTGTTGTCAGTTCTTTTTCCAGTGATTACTTGGACTTTGTGTGAGAAACTTGTGACAGTCTTTTAAAAGGTAAAGTGGCAGATTTTTACCTTTTAGCAGTTTAGGGAGTTCCTGACTTCACAGGTTGCTAAGATGTCAAATTCATGCTGAGCAGTATAAGTAAAGTGTTAGTTACAAATGAGAGAGAAAGGGATCCTTTTCACAGTTATAAATAAGCTATTTCTAATGGCTTACACCTTTTTATTTTTCACTGTCACTTTCCCTGGTTTCGTATAAACATTAATACCCCCAGGAGATGGAGATCTAAGGTGATAAGTAGTAGCACTGACAGGGAAAGAGCAGGGAAGACAGAGAGGCCACATGGGTGCTGTGAGTTCAGGGCTTCATTAGTGGGCCTCAGGAAAAACCCGAGGGCACACTCTCCCTCAGTGTTCTACTGTTCCTTAAACTGTAACTTAGAAACTTGAGATACAAGTCATGCACCACAGGCACCCTTTAAAGTACACAAATCAGAGGTCTTCAGTACATTCACTATGTTGTGCAACCATTACCACTGTCAAATTCCAGAATATTTTTATCGTCCCCAAAAGGAAGTCCATACCCATTCGGTGTCATTTCCTATTTTCCCTTCCCTCTAGCCTCTGGCAGCCACTAATCTACTTCTTGTCTGTATGGGTTTGTCTGTTCCAGGAATTTTGTGTGAATGGAAACACATAAATGTTACTGACTTCTTTCACTGAGCCTGTTTTCAAGGTGCATCCGTGTAGTAGCCTGTTTCAGTCCTTCGGTCCTTTTTATGGTCAGTAACAGTCCAGTACATGGTACGCACATTTTGTTTATCTGGGCTTCATTTATGGGTATTTGGATTGTTCCATTTCTAGGCTATTATAAATAATGCTAATGTGAATATTCATGTACAAGTTTTTATGTGATGATGTAATTATTTTTGAACACTATACTTCTGTATTTTGTCAAAAAAGAAAATATTAAAAATCAAGACCAGTAAACCCTACTCCTACCACCTAATCCAGCCATATTTGTTTTTATATTACCTTCAGCGTGTACCTACAACATTCCAAATGGTTAAGAAATCATGTACTATCTTGATGCTGATGACTTCACTCTTCTATTTCCTCTTCAACCCACTCCAGTTGGGCTTTCACCCTCACCATTAAAAATTAGGGCTCTTGTCAAGATCAAGATCACCAGCAACCTCCAGCTTGCCAAACCCGTGTCCTCATACTACCTGACCTCCAAGTGGTATGTGACTTTGATGATCATCCACTCCTCTGGAAACACTGTCTTCTCTCGGTTTCTGCAGCACCACACATTACGAGTGTTCTTCTACTTCCCTGGCTGCTCCTCAAATTACATTTCCTGTTTCTTTTTCTGCCTAACCTCCAAATGTTGGGAAGTCCCAGGATTTGGTCCTAGGCCCCCTACTCTGTATTCTCATCTCAGCCATGACATTGAGTCCTAATGATTCTTAAATTCACATCCCCAGTTCTGACCGTGTCAAGCTCTGTCCTCGTATATACAATTGCCTACTTGACACCTCTGCTTAGAGGTCTAATAGTCTTGATTTTCTAACCCAGAAACCTCCTCTCCCCTAAGTCGTTCCTCATCTTGGCTGGACCTGCACAGTTTCTCGGGTCAAAAGTCTTAGGCGACATCATTGATTCCTTCTTTCCACTGTCTGTCTCTCCACCTCCAAGTTACATCCAGAATCTAGTTACTTGTCACTATTTCAGCTACTTTAGTGTAAGATACCATCTCTCACCTGGACAACTGTAACAGCTTCCACTCTTAACTCCTCTGGAGTTCACCCTTCAGCATAGCCAATGTGATTTCTTTAAAAACCTGAGTCAGAGACAGGGTCATACCCCGCTCAGAGCTCTCCATTGGCTTCCCGTTAAAATAACATCCAGAGTCTTTGCCATGGATAGAAGGCCCTACATAATCTAGCTCCTGCCTGCCTCTCTAGTGCTATCTGCTCCTTCCCCCTCATTGCTCTGCCTCAGACACACTAGCCTTTTGTATCTGCAGGGTCATACACTCTTTCTGTCCGTTAAGGCCCGCAGTGCAGGAGCCATCTCCTCTACTCGGGCTGGCTCCTTGTCAGAGCTGACATCAGCTGAAATGTTCTCTCCTCAGAGAAGCTTTCTCTGACCACCTATCAAAAATAGCCCTCTGCCACTGCCTCCCACTCTGTAAATTATTATTCTGTGTTATTTTCTTCATAGCATGTGTTACTACTTTGAAATTATTTATTTACCTATTTTTATCTTAGTTTTTTAAAAATTGAGGTATAATTGACACATAACATTGTATTAGTTTCAGGTGTACAACACAGCGATTCAGTATTTGTATAATTGTGAAATGATAGTCATAGTCAGACTAGTTACCATCTGTTACCTTACATAGTTGCAAAAAACTTTTTTTTCTTATGGTGAGAAGTGTTAAGAGCTTTCTTAACAACGTTCAAATGTGCAGTGTGTTATTATTAACTATAACCATGATGTACATTGCATCCCCATGACTTACTTATTTTATAGCTGCAAAAGCTTCTCTACCCACACCCCCTGCTTTTGGCAACCGCTGATCTGTTCTCTATATCTATGAGCTTGACTTTTTTGTTTTTGGTTTTTTTTAGATTTTACATATAAATGAGATTTTATGGTATTTGTCTTTCTGTACCTGATTTATTTCACTGTTTACTTATTGATTGTCACTAATATTAATAGCTGGTATTTACTAAACTCATACTTTGTGGTAGATACTTATTTACATTTTCTCATTTGTCATCCCCATTTTACAGATGAGGAAACTGCAGTCACAGCAGCAAGAACTTTGTCTCCTTTTACTGCTGTATCCCTAGCACATGTAACAGTGTCTGGCACATAGTAGTTGCTCAAAAAAAAATTGTTGGTTGGGTAAGTGACGGCAAGACTCCCAAATTTATATCTCCAGCTCTGCATCTCCCTGAAGATGTAAACTTGGGTATCCGATCACCTATTTGACACCTCCATTCAGATTTCTAATCAACATTTAATTATCCCACAGCTCTTTAACGCCATCTTTGCCTAAACCTATTTCTTTTTTCCTCTTCCCCATATTAGTAAATGGCATCACCATAAATCCAGTTTAGACCAGAAACCTAGGCCTCGCTTTGAGTTGCTGTCTTCCCCCATTCCCCACATCCGGTTTATCAGCAAGGCTGTCGGCTCTTTCTCAGATGACGTCTTGAATCAGTCCGCGCTTCTTCATCTCTACCTCCACTGTCACACTGACCTCACTCCCCAAGATCCCTTTCAAACTTGTCTCCTGCATCTATTCTTGTCTCTCTTAAGCCATTTGCCACACGGCAACCAAAATGATTTTTAAAACATGTGTTAGCTCACGCCACCACCATGTTTAGGACCCTTTTGTAGACTCCTGTTGTTGTTACAGTCTGAGGCCTTCACTCTGGCCTACAGTCCCCTGGTGATCTGGGTGCCTCAGCCTCTCCAGTTCCCCCTCACATTTTCCCCTGTGGTCGTTGGGTTTCAGTTCACACTGGTATCCCCCCCTTCCTCCATGGTCTTCCCCACCTCGGAGCCTTTGGACTGGCCATTCCTTCTGCTCATGACTCTCTATTTCCAGGTCTCTGCAGGACTGGCTTCTTGTCCTTCAGGTTTCAACTCAAATAGCACTTCAGATATTTCTTCCCTGGATTCTGTATCACATCAGCCTTTTTTATTCAGACCACCTACCACACACTACAACTGTCGTTTATTTTTTCGTGTATTTACTTATTTTCTGTTTGATTTTTCGCCCTCTGGATTGTAAATCATTGTTGCCCTACCACATCATATGTATTAGAGAAGTATTTGGGGCGTGAACGCCTGAATGACATACACATTTCTGGGTCACATACTGTATTATGATATCATATTTTACCTTAATGTTAGATCATAAATTGTACCAGTTTTCTGTAGTCCCCACAATTGAAACTCTTTTTATACTCTGTGTCTGGCTTATTTCACTAAGCATACTGGTTCTTATTTTATGTTATTAAGGTATGCTTTACATACAATAAATTTACCCCTTTTAGTGTGCAGTTCTGCAGGCTCTGACAAAGATACAGTCATGTCATTACAGTTAAGATATAGAACAGTTCTGTTACCCTAAAAAATTACCCATGTCACTATGTAGTCTACTCTCCCTACTGCCACCATCTGATAGAAGCTACTGGTCTATTTTCTCTACTTACCGTTTTGCCTTTTCCAGAACGTCATATAAATGGAACCATGCAGTGCTTAACATTTCCAGTCTGGCTTTGTTCCTTTAGCAGGATGCATTTGAAGTTCATCAGTGTGGTTGAGTACGTCAGTAGTTAAATTCTTTTTTGCTGAGTGAGTAGTAGTCCATTATATGGATGTACCACAGTTATTTATCCATTCACAAGCTAAAGGATATTTGAATTGTTTTCAGATTCTGGCAGTCATGGATAAAGTTCCTAGAAATATTTACATATAGGTTTTTTGTAAACAAAAGTTTTCATTTCACTTAGGTAAATATACCTGGGAGTGGGATTGTTGGGTTGTATGGTAAGTGTATGTTTAACTTTATAAGAAACTTCCAAACCCTCTTCCAGAATTGCTGTGCTGTTTGAATTCCCACCAACAGTGTGTGAGAGTTCTTTTTTTTTTTAAGATTTTATTTATTTATTTTTACAGAGGGGAAAGAAGGAGAAAGAGAGGGAAACACCAACATGTGGTTGCTTCTTGTGCATCCCTCTGTGGGGACCTGGCTCGCAACCCAGGCACGTGCCCTAGACTGAGAATCCCCACAAACCTCTGCTCCGCAGGCCGGCGCTCAGTCCGCTGAGCCACACGAGCCAGGGCAGTGAGAGAGTTCTGGTTGCCCTGCATCCTCACCAGCACTTGATGTTGTTAGGGTTTGGTGTTGGTAATGTAGTGGCTCTAACTTGCATTTCCTTAATGACTAATGATGTTGAATATCTTTCCGCATGATTGTTTGTCATCTGTATATCTTTTAAAAAATTTTTTCAAAATTTAAAATTTTACTGATTCTAGAGAGAAGGGAAGGGAGGGAGAAGGAGGGAGAGAACCATCTCTGAGGAATGAACATTGATCAGTTCCCTCTTGCGTGCACCCCGACTGGGGACTGAACCCACAACCCAGGCACGTGCCCCGACCAGGAATTGGTGACCTTTCATTTTTGGAGGACGATGCCCAACTGAGCCACACCTGCCAGGGCTGTATATCTTCTTTGGTAATGTTTCTATTCAAACCTTTTGCCTGTTTTTTTAATTGGGTTATTTGTTTTCTGCCTACTGAGTTTTGAGATTTCTTTCTGTTCCAAATATATGTGCTTTATCAGGTATATGTGATTTGAATATATTTTCTACCATAATGGGTTCTAGTTGATAAAATCCAATTTATCAACTTTCCTATGTTTTTTTCTAGAAGTTTTATAGGGTTAGATTTTCTGTTTGGGTCTATCACCCATATTGAGTTAATTTTTGTGTGTGGTATGAGGTATGGATTAAGATTTTTTTTTTGCAAATGACTGTACAATTTTTCTAGGCCCACTTGTTGAAAAGACTATCCTTTTTCCTTTGAATTGCCTCTGTATTTTTGTTGAAAATTCGTTGTATTTATTTTCCTAGAGCTGCCATAACAAAGTGCCACAAGCTGGGTGACTTAGAATAACTGTAATATTATCTCACAGTTTGGGAGTCCAGCAGCCTGAAATCCAGGTGTCAGCAGGGCCTTGCTCATTCTGAAACCTGCAAGGGAAGATCCTTCCTTGCCTCTTTCAGCTTCTGGTATTCCAGACTTTTCTTGACTTGTTAGCATAATTCCTTCACATTGTCTTCCCTCTGTATATGTTCCTGTCCACCTTTCCCCTTTTTATAAGACCACCAGTCATATTGGATTAGGGCTCATTTTAATGATGTCATCTTAAGTTGGCTAAATCAGCACAGACCCAGTTTCCAAATAAGGTCACATTCTGAGGTACGGGGTTGGGGGGGTTGGAACTTCAGCATCTTTTGGGGGGACATAATTCAACCCATAACATTAGTTGACCATATGTATGGGTCTATTTCTGGATTACTTATACCATTCCATCGATATATATGTCTGTCCTTTTGCCATTGGCGCACTGTATCGGATAGTGTGAGTTCTCCGACTTTCTGCTTTCCATTTCCTGGCACTGTAGCCTGCAGACTCTTCAGGCTGTAACTGGGGTAATTGTTTTCTCTCTCAGGATTCACTGTTCTGTGCTGCCTGCCATCCAGTGTCTGAAAATCACTGTTTCATGTACTTTTCCAGCTTTTTAATTGTTTAGTTTGGGAGAGTAAATCTAGCTCTTGTAACTCCATCACGGCCAGATGTGAAAGTCCATAGCTGGAGTGTGAAATGATTGAATCATAATTTTATTGTGTCGGTATACCAAAACCTGAAGAATTTTTCTACTGTTTGGCATTGAAATTATTTCATATTATTGCTGTATAGGTGATGCTACAATAAACCTTTTCATGCACATATCTTTTTGCTTTAATTGAATTATTTCCTTTAGATGAGTTTCCAAGGGAATAGTTACTGAGTGAAGGATGTAGAGATATTTATGGGTATTCCATTCCCAAAGGAATGTACCAATTTACAGCAATTCATGAGTAAACTAGTTTTTTAATCACAAAACTAGTTTTTGCTGGCGTTAAGTATTTAACAAATTAAATGTATTTTTAATTTTTAATATGTATCAATACTACATTAACATATATACCTTTGTAAATATATTTGTATATACATTTTAGTATGTATATACAAATTATACCAGTATACATACATGTTCATATGTGTGTGTATATCCAGGGTGGGGCAAGAGTAGGTTTACAGTTGTCTGTATAGAAAATAATGCAGTAATTAATAACACAAGAATAAACTGTTTCATGTACTCACAGTTTTAAACCTGCTTTTGCCTCAGCTATATGTATGTGTTTCCATCACCAAAGGAAAGACCTCCTTGGCTCTCTGGTCCTCAAATTCATAACCTCCAAGCCCTGGCCAGGTAGTTCGGTTGGTTGGAATGTCGTCCTATAACTGAGAGGCTGAGGGTTTGATTCCTGGTCAGGGCACATACCTAGGTTTCAGGGGTCCCAGGTTCAGGTGCGTACAGGAGGCGTCTAATCAATGCTTTTCTCTTGCACTGATGTTTCTCCCTCCCTTCCTCTCTCTCTAAAAAACAGTGAAAAAATGTCCTCAGGTGAGGATTTAAAAAAATAAAAATAAAAACAACAAACCTCCTAGAAGAGATCTATCCAGGAGCATCCAACCTTTCAGCATCTCTGGGCCACACTGGAAGAAGAAGAGTTGTCTTGGGCCACATGTTAAATACACAAACACTAATGAAAACTGATAAGAAAAAAAAAAGCTTTTAAGTAAATTTATGATTTTGTGTTGGGCCGCATTCATAGCCGTCCAGGCCTGCATGCGGCCCGCGGGCTGCGGGTTGGACACCCCTCTCAGACTATTTTGGTCAAGTGCTCACACCTCCTCTGATCACTTTGGCAGTGCAGTTGAGTGTTCTGGTTGGCACAGCTTAGTTCTGTGCTTGCCTAGAATCAATCCGTTAGGCTCTGGAAGATGAAGTCATGAGTATCAACAGCTTCCCAGATCCATGCAGTTGGAAAGAGTGAGTAAAGGAAGCAAGTTTCAGAATGTGTGGGGTCAGTGTGGTAGGGAGGTCGCTGTTCTCGATGCCCAGAAGAAGGGAGAATATGGAGTAAATAAAATGCAGTTTTTATTACTGCGGCAAGAATGTGACTTTTATTTACTGTTTTTCATTTGTTCATTCATTCGTGTAACTTACCTAACAGATGTTTATTGAGAGACTTTTGAGTGCCAAGGATGCAGAGAGAAACAAGATCCACTTGAGTCGACTGGACTCAGTTGGCCAAAAAAGGGAAAGGGATAAAAATGTTAAGACGCCCTGGCTGGTGTGGCTCAGTGGACTGCACGCCAGCCTGCGAACCAGGGGGTCACTGGTTTGATTCCTGGTCGAGGCACATGCCTGGGTTGTGGGCCAGGTCCTCAGTAGGGGGCGTGTGAGAGGGAACCACACATTGAGGTTTCTCTGCCTCTATTTCTCCCTCCCTTCACCTCTGTCTAAAAATAAATAAATAATCTTTAAGAAAATGTTAAGAGGTAAGTTCTGTGATAGACCTATTCACAGGACTTAGTAGGAGCATAGAGAGCCTCAACTAAAGGCAGGGAAGAGTCATGAAAGTGTATTGTCTAATGATGTGTAACAGGTCACTCCAAAACTTAGTTGCTTAAAACAACAGTAATTATTTATTATCTGTAATGGTTTCTATGAATCCAATTCAGAAGCATCTCAGGAGATTCTGGCTCGTGAGAGAGGAGGGTCTGTCTCAGGACATTGAAGTCAGGTGTTGGCTGCAGCTGCAGCTATCTGAAGTTTCGAGACTAAGGGATCTACTTCCAAGGTGGATCACTTGTGTGGTTGGCAAGTTGGTGCCTCTCCATGGGACTTTATAGTGTTTTCATGACACGACACGGCAGCTGACTTCCCCAGAGCAAGTGATACAAGAAACCAAGATGGAAGCTGCAGTGCCGTTTATGGCCCGTCCTTGGGAGTTATACACAGGCACTGCTGCTGTGCTCTCCTGGTTGCAGAGGTTGGCTATGGTTCGGTGTGGACAGGTCCTACATGAGGGCGTGAGTGCCAGGAGGTGGAGTCATTTGAGCCATCTTGGAGGCTGGCTACTACAGAAGACTGCTTTCTGTGACAAGGTGTCCTTTGAGTTGAGTCTTACAGTACATATAGGACTCTATCTGGCAGATGAGGAGACCATTAGAGACAAAATAATGGAGACATTGGGCAGCTGATAAGAAGTGGGCCGCCATGACTGTACTGTAAGGTAGTGTGGGATGGTGAGGGAGGGGTAGAACCAGATCCTATAGAACCTCAGACTGCTAGAGCGTGGGGCCCTTGTTTTGGAGATAATGGCAAACCATTGAAAGAGTGCAGCAGGAGATTGAGGTTTCAGATTTGCATTAGAAGGATAATGTTGGCAGTAGGAAGCAGCCGAAAATAGGAGACTGGAGTTTGTGAGAAAGGTGCCACTGGAGAAAGGCATCTGACAGGTGCTTATGGCAGCTCTGGCAGGGCATGAGATTGCTCAGGAATAGCTCCCAGTGAGCAGAGCAAGGGCAGAGGGCGGAGCCCACAGGAGAGAAAACCAGGAAGATTCCCACTATTTCTGTACCCTGCCTTCAAAAAGAGTACTCATATTTTCTTTCCTTTTTTATTCACTATAAAGAAATCAAGTATATACTCGTCTTGTCCAGACTGTCTATCCCCAGCTAAGAAATTTAATCTTTACTAAATCAGTCTTCAAACCCACCCCTTTCACATTCTTTTCACTGGCATTTCTTTTCTTTTATTAAAAAAAGATTTTATTTGTTTATTTTTAGAGAGGGGGGTGGGAGGGAGAAATAGAGGGAGAGAAACCTCAATGTGTGGTTGCCTCTCGAGCGCCCCTATCGGGACCTGACCCACAACCCAGGCATGTGCCCTGGCTGGGAATCAAACCTGTGACCCTTTGGTTCGCAGGCTGGTGCTCAATCCACTGAGCCACACCAGCCAGGGCCATTTCTTTCTTTTTTTTTTTTTAATTGAATTTCTTGGGGTGACACTGGTTAATAAAATTATATGTTTGAGTATACAATTCTATAATACATCATTTGTAAATACATATTTTCTTTCATTTTCCAGTAAAATGTTCATATTCTATGGAGCATTTACTGTCCGATTTTACTTTTTTAAGCTCCTAGTAGCTACATTATCATCTTACTCCAGCCTCTCTGGGACTTTTCTGTTCTTATGCTTCTCTCCCAGTTTGTTGTTATCAGTAGCCTTCAGGGTCCTGTCATTTTCTTGCACAAAAAAGTCGTCTTCAGGATCTCAGAGGCCTGCTGGAATACAAATATTTTTGCTCTTGCTGCTTACAGCTTTCGCGTTCCCTGGAAAATGTGTGACCACCTGTGCAGTGGGATGAAGAAAACGAGGAGGCAGAGCCGGTTAGTAGGTCAGGAGTGGATGAAGGACTAGATCTCCTTGATCTTTATAAAGAGCCCCCAACTTCTCCCCCACCCCCCAGGGATTTACAGTGACATCTGATGATCTTTGAACAAAATTTGTCTTTTAAGAAATGTGGAGTCTAGAAACTAGGGAGAAAAATACTGGAGGCAGAGGAAAAGACTGACAGCTTTAAGCACATTGTAAATTCAATTTTTACAACTTCTTTCCTGAGCACCTCAGAGTCGCTTGCATCAATCCTGTTCTCAAAAGTTTCTGCCTGTGTGTGCTTCTGAGACTACAGGGGGGCAGCTGGTGCCCTGGCTAACTCGGCTGCTTCTGCAGGCTCCCAGATGGCTGCTTTCACCATGGTTTCCATAGTGATCAGAGGCAGGAAAAACCTGCCTGCCCAGCTTAGCAATATCACATCCGGCTCCGGCTGAGACTCAAGGGCAGTTGATGGGAGGTGCAGAGATTCCTTAAAACATATCCAGAATCTGACCATTTCTCAATGGTCCCACTGTGGCAAAGCCAACATCATTCTTACCTCTTCTGCCTTGCTGTCTCTGCATTACAGCCAGAGAGAGCTTTTGAAATCAAAGTCAGATTTGGGTTCACCTCTGCTTAGAACCCTCCTGTAATGTCCCAGCTGACGAGAGTAAGAGCCAACGTCTGCCCCGCACAGTAAGGCCCTCTGTGACCCTGCTGCCTCTCCCGCCATCTCCTTCCACTCTTCCACCCTCAGCCCACTGCCTTGTTGCGTCTTCATCCTGCCAAGTATGCTCCAGCCTTAGAAGCTCTGCGCTTGCTGTTCCTTCTGCCAGGATCCCCTTTCATCCAATAACCATGTGACTTGATTCTTCACTTCCTTTTCCTTTGGTCTTTGCTCAGACATCACCTTGTACTCAAAGAGCTCTTCCTGACCATTTTACATATACAGCCCTTCACTTCTGATACCCTACCTCTCCCTGGCTTTATTTCTCTCATCGTACTGCAGTGGCCACGATCGGACACAGCTATGTTTATGTTCATTGTCTGATTCTCCACTCTCATGGGGCCAGGACCTTTGTTTTCCATTGTTCCACCTCAGCCCAGCAGCTGGTGGATGGTAGTGCTCAGTAACTGTGGAATGAATGAATGGGTGGGAGGCAAGCTAAGGTCAGGAAGGGAAGCTGCTTGGCGAGAATTATCTTCCCGGCCCCTAGGTCTTCCACAGCCAGAGATAGCTCATTTCCTCACTGCAGGCAATACCTGCTTCCTTCACACTTTCTCTGCCTTTCTAGAAGAAACAGCCAAATTATTGCCTTGGGGGTGTGGATAAGTCTTTCTCATGATCGCAACTGGCATATATTACTTTGAACCATATAGAATTGTTGTTTTTATAGTTTGTAGTGGATGAATATCAGCAATATCAGATGGCTTTTAGTATATCAATGTTGAAGGCCCAGGTGCTAACAATAACTCTCTAGAAATTCCTAGGACTACTACTAATGCTTGATGCTTACTGAGTTGCTGTGTGTCTGACAGCGTGCTAAGGGCCATATCTGCATTCTAACCTGATCCTCATAACCACTGTGAGATGTAGGGCGTGTTATTCAATTTTATGGATAAGAAAAGTAAGATTTAAAGAGGTAAAGCGAATTCGCCAAGGTTATACCAAGTGGTGAGCAGCAGAGCTGGGATTTGCATCCACATCTGTCTGCCTGGAAATGTCTTCACTTTAACTGCAGCTGTCTGGCTGCTGCGCGAAGGTGAACGTGGTGCAGAGGGTGAGCTCTGAAGCTGCCCCCTCCTAAGGCTGGTGCTGCAGCGATATGCGTAGTAGAGCACTGGGTTATTTCCCAGCGCTGTCTAGCTAGTGGCCCTGTGTCATCATTTCATGGGGCGGGGTGGGGGCGAGTATGGTGTTGTGGTTAGGACACAGTTACTGGAGTCCATTTGGAAAACTGTGGGTCTCTTCTAGGCTTATTTTCTTGTGTATAAGGAACAGAGGTATCTACTTCAAAATATGTTATGGGGATTGAATGACATGATTTAAAAACCTTCCAGCTCAGTCCCTTTAATGTAAAAATATGCAATGCTTCACCTAGCACAAAATTCTGATTCGTATCACTCCCTGCATGTCTGTTATGCTGAAGGAAGACATTCCATTTTCACTATCATCCTCAATAGGACGACAAGCTGACCTGTTAGGGACGCAGATTCTGCCATCTGGTTCTCTGTCTGGAAGCAGGAGGGAGTGGCTCTCCCAGGTGGGCACCAAAGCCTCCATTGTGGTCATTTAACCCAAGCTTGGCACGGTCAGGGTGTGTCCGAGGACAGGATGAGAGATTCATGACCCAGCTGAGCTCCCCTTAGGAGTTCCAAGATGACTCTTTTGCCCCCAAATTTGTAAGTATATCTTTAAAGAGAACTGGAGTTTTTCACGTGCTCATTTTCCATCTATGCTTGAGGTAAGGGCCCACCGAGTGATGCGTTCTCCCAGCTTCCCTGAAATGGTTAATTCTCCTTGTTTTTTTTCTTTATCACTCATAGGGCCCTTCTAGTTTACCCAGAATTCTGTCGCAGATAGTGTAGAGAGGACTAGCGGGCTGCTGTGGCCCGGAATAACAACTAGCACCTCAAATTTCCTGTCACCCGAAAATGGCAAAGGAGGTTTTCCTTCAGGTCTCGGTAAGTATGATTTCAAAACCTGTGAGGCAGCTCGTTCTAAACTGTTCAGCCGCCCTCCCTCATGTTGGTTTCAGGGAGTCAGATCTTTTTACTCCATGGTCAGAGGTAAAAGGCCTAAAATCGGAAAAAGTCAGGAAAAACTACCCCCAAACCGTGTTTCTGTTGGTGCTCAAGTGGGTGGTAACAGAGCTTCTGATTCTAATAGAAGCAAGTGAGAAATAGGGCGTTAGAGAGTTAGAGGGAGCACCTAGTGCTGGCTTTTCCGCATTTTTGGAGACAAAAGTCACGCTACAACATTTAAGGTGTCCATTTCGGTGGTGTTAGTGTTTCATGTGCAGCTGCCACCACTGAACAACTTGGGAACGTTTTTCGTCTCCCCAGAGAGGAACCTCAGACCCTTTAGCAGTCAGCCTGCATCTCCCCTCCCCCAGCCCGTGGTAGTCACTAAGAACTTTCTGTCGTGGATTTGCCTCTACCGGACATTTCATTTAAATAGAATCATATGATATTCATCCTCTTGTGACTGGCTTTTTTCACTAAGCGTAATGTTTTAAAGGTTCATCTATGTTAGAGCATTATCAGCACTTCATCCCTTTTTACAGCTGAGTAATACTTCATTATATGGATATTCCATGCATTTTCATATCCATTCATCAGTTGTTAGACATCTGGGTCATTTCTGCTTTGGGGCTGTAATGGATAATGCAGCTGTAAACACCCATGGACAAGTTTTTGTGTGGATGTGTGCTTTCATTTCTTTTGGGTAAATAACCAGGAGTGGAATTGCTGGGTAATATTTAACCTTTTGAGGAATAGCCAAGCTGGTTTCCACAGCAGCTGCACCATTTTACATTCCCAGCAGTGATGTCTGAGGATTCCAGTTTCTTCACAGCCTCACAAGCACTTGTCATTGTCCTTTTTTAAAAAAAAAAATTATTGATTTGAGAGAAAGAGAGAGAAACACTGATTTGTTGTTCCACTTATTAATGCATTCATTGGTTGATTCTTATATGTGCCCTCACCAGGGATCGAACCTGCAACCTTGGCATGTCAGGACTACACTCTAACCAACTGAACTCCCTGGCCAGGGCCCTCATTGTTTTTCTGATTATAGCCATCCTGCTGGGTATGAAGCGGTCTCTCATTGTGGTTTGGGTTTGCATTTCTCTGATGAGTAAAGATGTCAGGCATTTTTTACCTGCTCATTGGCCATTCACATCTCTTTTTTGAATAAATGTATATTCAGATCTTTTGCCAATTTTAAAAATTGCACTATTTGTCCTTTTGTTATTACTGAGTCATTAACTTTTAAGTGAACGAAAAAGTGGTGGGAGGGAGGGAGGGGTTTAAACAGTGATGGGGAGATCTGAAATGGATTGCAGTTTCCTCCTTTCCCAGCTGCACGGTCAGTGAGCGCTGTGGCAGAGCAGACTGTCAGGGAAGTGGGATGTGTCGGTGCTGGGCGAGTGCGGGTATTGACTCAGGAGCTCAGTTGTAGTTTATCTAAAGCATTTCTCAAAGATGCTGCCTCAGGGAAACCTATTCACGGAGGTTTTGTTGGTGGCTGGGTTTCATTTTCTTATTTAAAAAATATTTGCCTGAGCATAGAGCCTTAGGAGGTCTGTATGTGTGATTCCTTCCTTAAGATGGGCACTGGATGGACGCTCCCCTTGGCTCACAGAGCTGTTGAGAACATTGCTTGTGTAGCTTCTTCAAAGTGTATCCTCTCTCAGACGAAATGTTCAGTAAAGGAGGCTTTTTTCAGTGTGATTTTTCCTTCCCTTGTTGAACAGTGGCCAGGACTTCCCCACTGCTTCTGCGCCAGCGAAATCAGAGTGGTGGGTGGAAAGGACCCCCAGGGAGAGCTGCTTTTGAATGACTTTCCCCTTTGCTTTCCTGTTAGGGCAGATGTTTCTGGACCAGATGAAGCCTGAGGAGCCTTCTAGCTATAAGATACTAGGGTAGAAAACTTCTACATCTGGATCTGCTGAAGACTTGCCTCCCCTCTTCACACAATGTCAGGTAGGAAGCAGGGACCAGGGCTTGGAAATGGAGTGAGAGTCTCTGTGGAATGAAGGGAGGCTTTTACCCATGAGGCCTCGTTTGTTTTTCACGTTCTTCTGAGGGTCAAGACCATCCAGGTAAGAGGTGGAGGAGGGAGGGAGTCTTAGGACCGGGAGTCTGGGTGAGCTAACAGCTCTCTTCTCAGCTCAGCTCTCCAGTTTTCCTGAGTCTCTCTGTCCTCTGCCCCCGTCCAGCTGCAAGCCCTCACTCATAGTGGAGGAAGAGGCAAGGAGACAGAGTTTGGTGGTGTTTGTGATGTGCCCCTTTTTTCTTTTCCTTCCTGGAATTCGCACATCTGGGTTTCCACCTCCCCCCCTGCCTCACTTAAATGGTGCAGTCAGTCTCCTTATACTGGAGCTCTTGAATTTTCCCCGAATGCTCTGTGTTGTTTTCATCTCCTATTCCTGGTTTTCCTTGATTCCAGGAAGCCACACACCTTCTGCCTCTGGTCCCTTCTCAGCCCTGACTCCAAGCATGTGGCCCCAGGAGATCCTGGCCAAGTACACACAGGTACAGCCGTTGCAGCCAGGCACCAGTGGCTGTGCTCCCAAGTTGTGGTGCCCAAGGGGATGTGCTGCTGCAAGCTCCCAGTGGGTGACAATTCCACCCTATTCACACAGTCGGAGGCCACCATAAGAGACAGCATCTTAGCTGCCCATCCTCTGTGAATCAGTCATTAGGTTGGAGTATTATGGCACCTTGCACTCAGTATTATTGGGATACAAGCGTATAAAACATGTTCCTTGCCTTGATCTGATTTTGTTTGACCTTTGGGGAAAATAAAATGCCAAGAGAATTCGAGAAGATAGTGGCCCCTGTAGCTGAGTGATGAACGCAGAGCCCTTGGTCTGAGTCTAGAAAGCTGGGTGGAACTTCAGCAGGTGGCAGCACCCTGGGTGGCATGTTCAGAGCCTGTGGACCTGCACTGGAGGCTCCATGACAGACTCCTCTTTATCCTGGGTCTAGAAGGAAGAGTCAGAGGAGCAACCGGAGTTCTACTATGACGAGTTCGGTTTCCGAGTGGACAAGGAAGGTGAGATGGAGTCCCTTGTGTGTGATCTTGCAGGTGTCCTTGGGGAGGACTCTAGCTCCAGTGACTCTCATTCTGCAGATGACCCACGCAGTTTAGTTGACCTGCACCATTCAAACCCAGGTTGTTCAAGGGTCCGCTGGTGGTTGGCAACCTTTGCGTGCAGAGAGCTGACGGGAGTTATATATAGATTTTTGACTGTGAGGGCAGATGGTCCCCCAAACCCCTACATTGTTCAAGGGTCAGCTGTATATGAACACCTATGATTGTTTTTTAATATTTTATTTATTTATTTATGTTTTAGAGAGAGGGGAAGAGAGGGAAAAAGGGAAGGAAACATCAGTGTGTGGTTGCCTCTCACGTGCCCCCCACTGGGGACCGGGCCTGCAACCCAGGCCTGTGCCCTGACTGGGAATCGAACCCAGTGACACTTTGGTTCACAGGCCGGCACTCAATCCACTGAGCCACACCAGCCAGGGCGAACACCTGTGATTTTTTTAGATCAATTTTATTAATCTTTGTATGATAACAAAAGCAATGTTCCTTATAAAGAAGTTGAAAAATTCAGAAAAGTATAAAGATTAAAACAACTTAGCCCTGGCTGGTGTGGCTCAGTGGATTGAGTGCTGGCCTGCGAACTAACGGGTCACTGGTTCTGTTCCCAGTCAGGGCACAGGCCTGGGGTGCCGGCCGTGCTACATCCCCAGTAGGGGGCGCACAAGAGGCAACCACATATGGATGTTTCTCTCCTCCTCTTTCTCCTTCCTTTCCCCACTGTCTAAAAATAAATAAATCACTTCTTTAAAAAAAAAGATTAAAACAAATTAACCTGAAGATAACTGCTGACATTTTAGTGTATCCTTTTCTGATTTTGTGTTTTATATCTATATATATACCATATATATTTTTTACCTTTGAAATTAAAAAAAAATTTTGATTGCAGTTGACATTCAATATTACATTAGCTTCACGTGCACAGCATAGTATTTAAACGTTGACGTGACTTACGAAGTGACCCCCGTGAGTCTACACCCACCTGGTACCATACATGAGTATGACAATACTATCGACTATATTCCCTATGCTTTACTGTACATCCCCGTGATTATTTTCTAACTACCAATTTGTACTTCTTTCTTCTTTTTCTTTTAAATTAATTCTATTGGGTGACGTTGGTGAAGAGGGTTATACAGGTCTCAAGTGTTCATGTCTGTGATACACGATCAGTGTATTGCCTTGTGTTCCCACCCCTCAATCAGACCATCTTCTGTCACCGTACATTTGGCTCTCTTCACCCTTCTCCACCCCTCCCACATCCATGTTTATGTTGCTCGTGTATCGCAGCATTGTACCGTGAGCATTTTTCTGTCCCTTCAGGTCTCTTTAAAAGCACAGTTTTTCAGTGGCTGCATACTATCCCAGTATAGTGACTTTATCCTAATATTCTTATAATCATGCTTCTGTAAGTGGGCCTGTCGGTCATCATTTCCTACTATAAATACACCTGCTGGTTCCCGAGTGGACTCTTGGGAAGGCCATTGTCCAGACCCCAAGATGGCCTGTTACCAGGATACAGCTGTGACTACAAGATCCTAATGGACTAAAACCAGTCATCTTCAGGTCATTCCTATTTCCGATTCTAAGTTTTCCTTGTTCTCTCGTTGGCAGGCAGATATTTGGCAGTCAAAAGCTGGGCCTGAGAGGAACTCGGGGAACTTTCTAGTCTGATACAAATATTCTGTATCTTGATGGGGAGAATGTTTAGACACGAGTTTGATACTCACCAAAAATTTTAATGTACACTTAAAATTTGTGCAGTTTACTGTATGTAAATTCACTAAAGGTGAAGGTAAGAAAGCCGAGGCTGAGGGTGTGGTGTTAGGATGAGGACTCTCTCTGGGGCTGACTCACAGCGAGGTTGCCAGGCGTCTGCGAGGGCCTTGCCCATGTTCCCGCAAGCATGTCGAAGAAGGCTGACTGTTGTCCACTCTCCACTGTTGTATCCCCAGTGCCCTGGACAGAACCAGGGGTGGTCTTGGCCTCATGGAGTTTCCTGGCAATATGTAAACAAATATATCACATGCAAGGGGGCAACAAGAGCTATGAAAGAATTCAGAACTAGAGAGGAGGGGAGGTGGGTTGTCTATAAGGTGGTGAAGGAGGGCTTCTCCAAGGTGGAGACATCTGATCAAAGGTGGGGGGAAAGGGAGACAGTGAGTATAGCCAAGGAAGAGGAACAGCAGTTGCGTGGGCTCTGGGTAGGAGTGGGTTTGCTGGGGAAGAGCAAGCAAGAGGAAGGTGGGATATGGGGACAGGGAGAGGACAGGACAGCAGCAGGTGGGTCACAGAGTCTTCTACATGTCTGAGTGAGGCAGGCGGGTGGGTGGCACTAGAGGGCTCTGAGCAGTGATGTGATCTGACTTGTGTCTTCAGGGGCACTCCGACTGCTGTGTGGCGAATTGCTCTTAGAGGGGCTGGAGCGGGGCAGGGAAGAAGGCTGTGGCAGTGATCCGGGGGAAGGGTGACGGCTTGGGCGAGGGCCGTAGCCAGAGAGGGTAAGAGGGATGAGACTCTGCCTGTGCTCTGAGGGCCCAGCCAATAGTATTTGCTGATGGATTGACCATGGGGTAGAAGTGGAGGAGAAACCACAGGTGATTCTGAGGTTTAGGTCTGAGTGTGTGGAGAATGGAGAGGAGTTTGTGGATCTGGGGGAGACCCTGGAGGGACAGGTTTGGGGAAGAGTGAAGCACTGGGGTTTGCTGGTCTGAGTGCTGCTGGAGCCCTGGGAACAGTGGCCCTGGATTTCAGCAGTGGATCTGGGCCCTGGGCTGAAAGCCCAGAGACATTTGCCTTTCTTCCCTCTCACCACCCTGTCCCTGGGCATTCTCCTGGCAGATGGGGCTGACCCCACTTCCAGCAGGCTGCCAGCTGTGTCTCTGATGGAGGACCCTCCACAACGACTGCGGTGGCAGGCCCACCTGGAGTTCACCCATAACCACGACGTGGGCGATCTCACTTGGGACAAGATAGCTGTCTCCCTGCCCCGCTCAGAGAAGCTCCGCTCCCTGGTGCTGGCCGGCATCCCACACAGCATGAGGCCACAGGTGAGGCAAAGGAGGCCGGACGCAGAGGGCCACCAAGGGCCCCTGTGTCCCATCAAAGGCTGAGTGCTTGTCGGCTTCTCCCCCAGCTGTGGATGCGGCTTTCGGGAGCCCTGCAGAAGAAGAGGAACTCGGAGCTGTCCTACCGGGAGATGGTGAGGAACAGCTCCAACGATGAGACCATTGCTGCCAAACAGGTGAGCTGAGGGGCACAGGGGCCCTCAGGAACCGTGGGGGGTCCTGCAGGCAGGGGGCGGTCTGCCTGGCGTTACAGAAGCCCCCTTGTTGGTCTCTCCTTGGCAGGGGTGGCCGGGGACAGCACAGCAGCTGTGTGGCAGCCCTGGGAGGTCCTCTCACCCACAGACGTGCGTAGAGCAGTCTGGCGCCCCCTGTAAGCAGCAGGGAGAATTGTCAACAGGCGTCTGACCCGTTTGACTGGGTGCATCTTAGGGTTGCCTGGAGATTTTAAATATAGATTTCCAGGCCCCGTTCCAGAGATTCTCATTCCATAGTTCCATCCTGAAGCCCAAGAATCTCGTTTCATTTTTGTAAGTTCCCCAGGTGAACCTGGTGGAATCAGTTACACGTTAGCTGGGCTTCAAGCCTGAAGGGAAGGGGTCAAAGAATCCCCATTCCTGGCAGAGAAGCCCACCTGGGATGTACCCCAAACAGGCATCTTCCAGCCTCTCTCCCAGATCTCGGGGTGTCAACAGCATGGCGGGTGTGGACCCACAGGCCTTCAGCTGTGTCTCATAGGGTTTTGTTGTGTGTGGGCTGCTGACAGATTGAGAAGGACCTGCTCCGCACCATGCCCAGCAACGCCTGCTTCGCCAATGTGAGCAGCATCGGGGTGCCCCGCCTGCGCAGGGTTCTCCGATCACTGGCCTGGCTCTACTCGGAGATTGGCTACTGCCAGGGCACGGGCATGGTAAGCACAGCTCAGGAAGCAGAAGGAGTGTCCCCAAGGGTGTTCTCCAGGCCCCCAGGGGCAGATAATCTCACCGTCTAGGGCAGTAGGACACGAAGCAGGAGGGGAGGTGGGAATCCCCAAGGAGGGCTGGCGCTGCCAAGTGTGGTGGTTCTAAGCCTGAGGAAGGCACAGGGTCTGTGATGGGACCCTCAGAGTGGGCACTGCTGCTAATTTGTGTGGAAACCTGGGTTGAGGCCCCTTGTCCCCCTGCCCTGGCCAGGTGGCCGCCTGCCTCCTGCTGTTCCTGGAGGAGGAGGACGCCTTCTGGATGATGTGCGCCGTCATCGAGGACCTGCTCCCTGCCTCCTACTTCAGCACCACCCTGCTGGGCGTCCAGACGGACCAGCGGGTCCTGCGCCACCTCATTGTCCAGTACCTGCCTCGCTTGGACAAGCTGCTCCAGGAACATGACATCGGTATGAAGGGCCGCCCTTCCTCTTCTCTGGGGTCAAGGATGGACCTGAGGCCTCCTGAAAGAGCCCGCAGAGGATGCAGCCCCTGGCCGTTGGGGGTGGGGGTGGAGAAATGAGCTCCTCTGAAGATGGCTGATCTGTGGACACAGAAACACACAGTCTTTGCTGCTCTTCTTTGATGCCCTGACACCTGTCTCCTCCCTCCCCTTGGAGCAGGGCGGGCCTCTTGCTGCTTTTTGGTAGACGTTTTTCACCTTTCTGCTTGCTCATGTGCCTGGGAGTGCCCCTCCTCTCATACTGTTTCCTGCCACTGTCCCTGGTTTGTCCACAGAGCTGTCCCTGATCACACTGCACTGGTTCCTCACGGCCTTCGCCAGCGTGGTGCACATTAAGTTGCTGCTGCGCCTCTGGGACCTGTTTTTCTACGAGGGCTCCCTGGTGCTCTTCCAGACCACACTGGGCATGCTACGCCTCAAGGTGTTGCTGCAGCCCCCGTCCCAACTGGGGCCATGCTGCCCAGCTTCCCAGCTAAAGACTAGGAGCCCCGTGTCCCAGACACAGCCGTCCTAGTGCCCCTTCTCTGGGCAATGCAGGGGGACCCAGGCTTCAGCATTGTGTGGCCTAAGCACTGGCCCCTCCTGAGAGCTCCTGCAGGGGGTGGTCTCTTGGGGCCAGGGTCTCCTTGTGCTCAGCTGATAGGAAGTCACACATGCCAAGGGGTGGTGATTGGGCAGTGACTCCCCGCTCCTTCCCCTCACACGGCCTAGGAGGAAGAGCTGATCCAGTCAGAGAACTCAGCCTCCATCTTCAACACATTGTCAGACATACCCTCCCAGATTGAGGATGCGGAGCTGCTGCTGGGGGAGGCCATGCGGCTGGCAGGCTCCCTCACTGACGTGGCCGTGGAGACCCAGCGCCGCAAGCACATGGCCTACATCATTGCAGACCAGGGCCAGCTTCTGGGGACCAGCACCACCACCCACCTCTCTCAGGTGGGCCTGTGAGAGGGAGGCTCTGCCTCACCCACAGCATGGGGGTCTTTTGAGGAAGCCCAGAGAGCAAGCCCTTCTCCATCTGCTGCCCCCTCCCCAGCTCAGCACCCAAGGCCAGGCATGGCCCAGCAGACCACAGCTGTGGAGTGACATGCCCAGTTTGGGTGTAGGGCAGACCGAGCTTTGAACTGACATGACATTTCTGATGAGGTAGCACACCTGAGAGGCCCTGGGCTGTCCCACGGAAGGGCTCGGTTCCCCTCCTCCAGCGCTGAGATGCCCTCCGCTTGGCTGGGCTCTGGGTGCCCTCCTGATGCTGACCTGCTCTCGTGCTTGCAGGTGGTTCGTCGTAGAACCCAGCGGAGGAAGTCTGGCATCACCTCCCTGCTCTTCGGTGAGTTCTGTGCCATAGGCGGCTGGGCCCAGCTCAGTGGCTCCCTCTTGCCAACCAAGTCTAAGCTTTTGGAGCCTAGGGTAGGGGGCAGCTGGGGGCAAGGGGGTGTCCCTTCATCCTCACACTCTGGAATGGACTCTGAGCCTCCTTGCAGTTGGGAAGGGGGCTGGGCAGGAGCCATGGCTGCCATAGCTCTCTGGGCCTCTCAGGGGAGGATGACCTGGAGGCACTCAAGGCCAAGAACATCAAGCAGACAGAACTGCTGGCTGACCTCCGAGAAGCCATCCTGCGTGTGGCACGCCATTTCCAGTGCACTGACCCCAAAAACTGTAATGTGGTGAGTTGCAGGCTCCCTGTCCTGTCCTGTGCCCAATGGCTTGACTTGGAGGCTCTCCTTCCCCATCCTGAGGCATCTCTTCCTTGGTGGGCCTTCCCACTGCTCCGGCAGGAGCTGACCCCAGACTACAGCATGGAGAGCCACCAGCGGGACCATGAGAACTACGTGGCCTGCTCACGCAGCCACCGGCGCCGGGCCAAAGCCCTGCTGGACTTTGAGCGACATGACGACGATGAGCTGGGCTTCCGCAAGAATGACATCATCACAGTGCGTAGGGCAAGCCTCGGGAGGTGGGTGCTCAGAGGCAGGTGGATCCTGGTTGCTGGGAGCAGGTGCCATTGGTCCTACCACCTGCTGGCCCCACGGCTGTGCCAGGTTATCCAGCTTCACCCAAGCCCTCTCCCTGCCAAGAATATCTGTCAACCTGGCTGAGGATGAAAACAAGGTGTGCAAGCCACTGGGCCTGGGCAGCCAAAGCTTTGCCTCCTGTTCTTTTCCCCTGCAGATCATTTCTCAGAAGGACGAGCACTGCTGGGTGGGGGAGCTGAATGGCCTGAGAGGTGAGGCCGTGGTCTGGTCTCCAGATGGGGGAGGTGGGCTGGGCAGCGAGGCTGGTCACTCTTCACTGCATCCCTCCTGCCCTCCCACCCCTCGCCAGCATCTGGGCTGAGCCTGTCCTCAGCACCATGGGGGGAAATATGGGTACACCAGGCTCCTCACAAGGACCTGCTTTTCCCACAGGTTGGTTTCCAGCCAAGTTTGTGGAAGTCCTGGATGAACGGAGCAAAGAGGTGAGCAGGGCACAGGGTGGGGCTGCCCCTGGGAGATGCTGCTCCCTCCACCCTGGGAGGCCTATGCCCTCCTAGCCAGGGCCTGTGTCCTGACCAAGTTCTGGCTTGTGGCCATGCATGTGAGGACAGGGAGAGAGGGCAGCTGGTGTGGGTCTTGGGCCTCTCAGACCCTATCCCCAACCATCAGTACTCCATCGCTGGGGATGACGCAGTGACGGAGGGGGTCACAGACCTTGTGCGAGGGACCCTCTGCCCAGCCCTCAAGGCCCTGTTTGAACACGGACTGAAGAAGCCATCCCTGCTCGGGGGTGCCTGCCACCCATGGCTGTTTATTGAGGAGGTGAGTCAGCGGCTGGACCCATGTCCCCCATTGTCCTTCTCCCCAAGCCCCTGGACTCTGGAGCTGGTGGCAGGAGCTGCTGGGGTGGTGACTTATGCTTAATTGGACCCTTTGGCTTCGACCTTGGACCTACCCAGTTGTCCCTGACACTATCCCCCTGCTCTCAGGCAGCCAGCCGCGAAGTAGAGAGAGACTTTGACTCGGTGTATTCTCGCCTGGTGCTGTGTAAGACATACAGGTAACTGGGCCCCAGACCCTACCCTGGCAGGGTGTCCATCCTGGCATCCTTGTGGGGGGAGAGGGAGCAGCCCAAGCCTGCATACCAGGCAGCTTTGGTTCCCCACTTCCCCAGGTTGGATGAAGACGGCAAAGTTCTGACCCCAGAGGAGCTGCTCTATCGGGTAGGTGGGGCCTTGGGCGCAACCTGGCTCCTGGGCTGGCAGCTGGGGGCATTTGAGTGACAGCTGTGTCTTCCTAGGCTGTGCAGTCTGTGAATGTGACCCATGATGCCGCACATGCGCAAATGGATGTCAAGCTCCGCTCCCTCATCTGCGTGGGGCTCAAGTAAGTGTCTGCTCCTGCTGCAGGTGTGACAGTTCAGTCGGACAAGTGGCAGCCTAGGCTTCAGCCCTGTGGGGGAGCAGGGTCCTTCCAGGACCCCCAGGAGGTGGACAAATGAAAGGCAGCAAGAGTGACTCCCGAAGGCCTTCCTCTAGCACAAGACCAGCTCTTGCTTTGTGGCCAGGGAAGGCACTTGGGGGTTATATCAAGCACAGATTTTAGCAAAGGGACCAGTGAAGGGGCTCCCTATAAATGAGTCTACTGCAGCAAACTAGGGAGGGGGGCCCTCCCTGAGGGGCCTTGGGCATTTGTGAAGCTCAGGCCTGGGTGAATGAGATGCTTCTGGATTTGCCATCACCTGGGGTGGGAGGAGGGGTCGTTTGTAAAGGAACAAATGTCCCTGAGACAAGCTCAGAATGTGGCTGTGGCTCCACCAGGCTGGTGAGTGTGCACTTCACTCTGGAGTGACCAGCAGGGCTCAGGGCCCCTGTGCCTGGCAGGAGGCGGTAGCTGTCCCAGATGCAGACATAAAAGGGCTGAGAGTAAAGGATGTGGAGGGGGAGGGGCTGGGGCTAGAGGAGTCCCGGAGTGGGGGTGGCCCAGCCCAGCACCAGAGGGCAGAGCCTCACCAGTGGTCCTCAGAAGATCCTATGGGTGCCCCCTGTCCCCAGTGAGCAGGTCCTACACCTATGGCTGGAGGTGCTCTGCTCCAGCCTGCCTACTGTGGAAAAGTGGTACCAGCCTTGGTCCTTCCTGCGCAGCCCTGGCTGGGTCCAGATCAAGTGTGAGCTCCGGTAAGGACCCTGCGCCGGTGTTGGGCTTCTGGAGCCCAGTCCAGTGACCCTGGGGGTCAGAGGTTGAAAAGAGCCAACCTCAGGGTGACTGACAGCTTCCCCTTCCTCCCTCCAGTGTCCTCTGCTGCTTTGCCTTCAGCCTCTCCCAGGACTGGGAGCTTCCTGCAAAGAGAGAGGTAGGTGGTTGGGGTTGGTCCTTGGCCCAGCGACCCGTCTCTCCTGAAGGGGCTGCTGCGGTGGGTGTGCTGGCAGATCAGTCCAAACACGTCCTGGGTGGTTGAGGCAGGGCCCCATGGCATCGCCTGAGTGCTGGCATTGCCTGTAAGGGACCACTGGGGCTCCTGCCACCTTGGGCTTCCTCGCTGTGTGCCCCAGCACCCCATGCTGTGTGGCCCCAGACAGTGAGGGGCTGTCCCTGTGTGCAGGAGGAGAAGAAGCCCCTGAAGGAAGGCGTCCAGGACATGCTGGTGAAGCACCACCTTTTCAGCTGGGACATAGATGGGTGATGCTCTTCTTCCAGTGGCCCTGTCATGCCCAGGCCTCTCTCAACCCATCGGCTACCAGAGCAGCTCCTTCCTCAGCAAGAAAGCAGCACTGCCCTCCTTGGGACAGGGGCTCAAGTGGCCCAGGCCTAACCCAGCTACAGGATCAAGGGGAGCTTTGTCCAGGCATCATGGTAGGGAGATAGGGGACACCACCCTGGAGCAGAAGGTGGGGGGCCTGGCTCAGTCTGTTCCTCCCAGTGTCTTTATGGAGGCCCCGGGCCCCAACTTTACTGCTTGTACTGATCGTAGACCTCCTGAGGAGGTAGAGAGCCACCTGTCAGTTTTCACTCAGGAAGGGAATGGGGGTGGCTACAGGCTCCTTGGCCTCTTTGGTTTGTAAATAAATTGTCTTTGAGAAACTACTATCCGTCTTTGGTCCAGTAGGGGCCATGGAGCTCTATGTCCAAGGTTCTGCCCTTTCTGGAATGGTCTAGAACAGATAGCCTGGCTGGGAAGGTGGGGTTATGCTGTGGCCCCCAGATGCAGGTGCCAGAAGGCCTAGGGCCCAGCCGTTCCAACTACCTTGTCTATAGATTGAACACAGACTGACAAACTGGGGTTTCTGTTTTTATTTTAAAAAGTTCACACAGCTTCCCCACCTCTGTCCCAGCACTGGTTTTCGTGACTCCCTCCCCAGACCCCTGTGAATGACAGTGACAGGCCAGAGGGGAGGCTGGGCCCCAGCGCAGGAGGAAGCCATAGCTTGAGGGCCACCTCTGGCCCCACTATGTGGCTAATGCCCCTCCTGTCCCAGGGCTGTGGTGGCTGCAGTGAGGCAGTGGGATGGAATGTGGGCAGGGGACCAGGAAGCACCTCTGCCCTTGTGGCACTGATAAGGAGCAGGACAGGTAGGGTACAGGCTGTGAGGGGGTGTCTACATGTCAAACACACGTGAAGGGTGGAGGTGGGGACCCCAGAAGAGGTGGTCTCCAGGCCATTCCGTATGTGCACAGTAGGATGGGAGGGAGCTGCATTCACCTCCTACCCGCTAAAAATATATGTATATATGGCGATATATAATATAGAGGTATATACACCTGTACAGAACACGTTTGCTACCAACCACTAAATGGTTACACTACGCCAAGACACTAACATGGCAGTTTCCCCCTGCAACCCCTCCCCCACCTTCCCAGGAACCTGGGGTTGGGGTCACCAGGAATGGGAGGTAGAGGCCCAGCTTGTTTCTTCCCTCACAGGGAAGGGAGGGGATTCCTGCCTTGCCCACCTGAGCAAACTGCAGCCAGACAGGTTACCTCCAACCTCACAAAAGGAGGTCAAATAGAACACCCCTGGCCTGTCCAGGTCTCTAAAACCCAGGGGTGGACCCAGAGCTGCTGCTTGGCAGCTGCTCTCAGGTGAGCCTGAGCCAGGGAGGGGAAAGCAGGGCCTGTGATTGTCAGGACTCAAGACCACGCAGAGAGGCTGAGTCAGGCAGGAGAGCGCCCAGCTCCCTAGAGTTCCTGAGGCTCCCAACTTCCAGTCCCTCCAGTCCCCTGGCAAACCTGAAAGCTACAAACAGGAATCCCAATGTAGCTGCAAGTCATGGCCATCAAGAAAGTCTGTGGAGAACAGGCTGGGTGCTGTGGTGCTGAGCGGGGCCAGGCTGAGCACAGGGCCCCCTGATGACAACTCTAGCCAGTCCATGCTGTCCAGGTGGCCGTCAGCCAGGTCCAGGCCCATGCTGCTGGGCTCAGGAGCAAAGTGCAATTCCGAAGTGTCCATGGGTGAGGGGGGGTGGTCCAGGATGGCAGAGCTGCTCAGCATCTGGCTATGGAGGTCATCAATGAGGGAGAGGGGCTCTGGCCCCTCATGTCCGCTGGTCAGCAGGGGCAGCCCTGTGCTGCTCTCCAGGAAGTCTTCCAGGCGCCCAGGGAGGGCAGGTGAAGCCGATGGAGGCAGGGCAGCCTGGGGAAGCTCAGCAGAGGGTGGGGAGTGTGTGGCCAGGGGTGACCCGCAGGCTGCTGTCGAGGGGGGTTTCTCTTTCCCTGGCAGGGATGGTGGCTCCTTGAAATCTGCTGAAATTTCTGTCAGTCAAGAAAGTAAATGGATGTCAGAAACCAGGCCTGAATAGGACCTAGAATTTATACCAGGTACAAAAATTAACTCCAAATATCTAAATTTAGGAGTTAAAACTACCAAACTCTTAGAAGAAAACACAGGGAGGAAATACTCATGACATTGGATTTGGTAACAATTTCTTGGTTTTATGATACCAAAAGCATAGGCAACAAAAGAAAAATTGGACTGCAGAAAAATTTCAAACTTGTCACTATTGAGAGTTTGGGAAAAGACAACCCATGGAATGGAAGAAAATATCTGCAAATCATATTATCTGGTAATTGATTCACATCCACAATTAAGAACTATAATTCAGCAACAAAACCCAAGTGAAAAATGGGCAAAGGACTTATAGACATTTCTCCAGAAGACACGGAAATGACCTATAAGCACATGAAAAGATGCTCCACATCACTAGTCATGAGGGAAATGCAAACCAAAACCACAAAGAGACAGCACTTCACAATCAGAAAGAAAAGTGTTGCTCTGGAGAACCCTGAACCTTGTCTACTGCTGGTATGAATGAAAAGGGGTAGCTGCTGTGGGAAGTTTCGTGGTTCCTTGAAAAGGCAAATATTAAAAACCTTATGACCCAACAACCCCAGTACCACTTCTGAGTGTACAAGCAAAGAAGTGAAAGCAGGGACTCAAAACAGCTGCCCGTACGCCTGTGTGCACAGCAGCCTTCCTCAGAGTAGCCAAGAGGTGGGAGCAACTCAGGTGTCCCGTGGATGAAGGGATCAACAATGTAGTACATCCACATGACAAAGTATTATTCAGCCATAATGTTGTGTATGAGCCACGAGGGCACTATGCCGAGTGAAGCAAGCCAGAAACAAATGGAAGAACACTATATGATGTCACTCATCTGAGGTCCCTAGGGGAGTCAAAATCATGGAGTCAAAATCATGGGAGAAAAAGGTAGAACAAAGGTTACTACCAGGACTTGGGTGGGGCGAGGAGGGTGGTGAAGTTCTTTCTGCAGATGGTGGGTGGCGGTCCTGCTGCACAACACTGCGAATGTACTTAATGCCGCTGAACAGTAAGTCCATTTAAAATGGTTAGAACGGCAAATTTTACGTATATTTTACAATTAAAAGAGTTATGAAGAAACAGGCTTGCTCCCCATCCCTGTAGGTCTTGTCCTCCCTCCCACTGTGCTCCCATCCCAGCTGGACACGCTACTCTCACCAGATGACCAGCTCCCTCAAAGTCAACTTGTCAACCTGCCCAACTGCCACCGGTGAGGACGCTGCCAGCCCTACCCACTCGATTCAAATGCCTTCTGGCATCCTTGCCACCTCTGCTCTGGCCCCTTCTCAGTGGTCCGCTGGCTGCAGGCGGCATTCCCCTCCCTTTCCCTGCCATGTCTTCAGCGCTGGGGCTCAAGGCCGGCTTCCTCTCCACTTCCTGCACAAGCTCTCTGTTCCTGTCTGGCCTCCTCCCTCCCACTTTCAGTTCCTGTCTGGACACCAGGAACTCCTGAAGTTCACACCCAGGCCTCTCCAATTGCCTCCCAGTCCAGCAGCCTCAGTGCCACCTGCTCTGGTCAGAAATCCACCTCAGGTCCTACTGCAGACCTCAGCATCCAGGGAGTCTCCCTAAGATCAAAATCAATGACCAACTTTGAGCTATTTTTAATTGAGATAAAATTCACCATTTTAAAGTGTACAATTCCATGGCTGGGCTCTCTATTCTACCACCTCACTTAACCCTCTCCCTTCTGAGATGAAGCAGTTAAAAGGAAAACTCCACACTCTTGCCTTCTTGCCTACTGCCACTCACGAAATCCCCATGCTGCAACTGACACCGACCGCGCTCTGCTGCCCTTGCCCTCCCTACTCGGGCACCCCCACCCCACACCACCAGCTGGCCCACTGGCATGCAAACATGCTGCCCTTTCTTTGCTCCCCTTTGCAGGAGGTTCTCTGCAGAGAACTCTCCAGACCTGCTGCTTCCCACTCCTGCCAGCCCCTATTCAACCTGTGACTAGCTTGCCCACTGTGGCGCCCTGGCTGAGGTCGCCCATGGCCACCAGATCTTGGTCTCTGTCTTCCCTGACTGCCCATCAGCAGCCCTTGGCTTTAGGCCTTCACCCTCAAGAGTGCCCTCCCCACCTCGACCAGCCTCATCTGCTTGTGTCCCCAACTCCGCTTCATTCTCTGCTCACCCAGCCTCGTGACTCTGCCTGCCAGTCTAGACGCCAACAACTCCCCGGTTACTGCCTTGAGCCCAGACCTCACCTGGGCTGTGCGCATGACTCCTCCAGTCTCGGGACAGATCTAAGCCCAACTGAGGCTGCACCTTATATGGCCTCACACACACCCCACCGGAGCTCCCCCGCGCAGTCACACAGCGGCATCCTGGTGACTCAGGCTGAAACCCTTGATGCCATCCTGGACTACATTCTTGTCCTCTTGCCATACTCCTAATCCATAAAGAAATCAAACTGGCTCTCCACAGTAGACCCTGACTTCTGACTCCTCGCCTCTCGTTTGCTGCTGCCTGCCTGCCCCTGCCCCTGCCCCGGATTGCTACAGTGGTCTTCTTGCTCCTTCCTTTTCAGCGGAAACAACCCTCCACTCAAAGCTGCGCAGTGCATTCTGGCATCATCCAGAGTCAAAGCACCTCCACTCTGCACCCACAAGGCCTCATGATTTGTCCCTGCCCCGACTCCTGACAACCGCACCCGCTCACAGACCACCCACTGTGCACCTGAGATCCTTCCCTCCTTTTCATAGCACTTAAATTTATTTATTTTGTCATTTATGTCCCACTATTTTGCTCACTGCTGTGTCCCAGGGCTGCAGGGACAGTGCCTTCCAGGCAGTGGGTGCTGGATAAAGCAAAGGAGTGTTGATGCTTCACTTCCGCTCCCCTGGGGTCTTGCCAAGGCCCTGGAGGCGGGGTATCTTAGCCCTTGCTGTGTCCAAAGTTCAAGGCCTGTTGCCTATTAAGTGTTCAATAACTTAACAAAGAATAATCGACCCAGTGAGGGTTGGAGACAACCTATGGAGAAAGGAGGCAGCAGAGGAGGCAACTCAGAGGTCTAGACTTTACCTCCACTCTGAATAAGAATGTCAAACAGGTCATCCATCTGCTGACTCGAGGAACCATTTTCCTGTGGGAGAAAAACAGGAGAGAAAAGGTGAAAATCTACAACAGGAGACCCCCCCAGCCAGGATCAGGGCGTACATCCTTTCCCCTCTGCCCCTGAGCTGGCAGCCAGACCCAAAGAGCCTACCGGCCTAAGCGCCCACATTCACCCCACTGGACCAGGCGCCAGCACACCTGCCTGGAATGGCCCAAGACCTCTGTGACGTTACAAGACTGGTTCCTGCCCGCCTCTATCCTCCAGCTGGGCTTCGGGGGACTGTGGGAGCCCAGCCAGCAGCCTAGGCAGCTGCCCACCCTAACCAGGCCTCAGCCTACCTTCTTCACCTGCTGCCTGGGCTGCTGGTTCACGGCTTCCTCATAGCCAGGCGGCTCCTTCTTCAGCAGAGAAGTGGGGGTCCCAAAGCGGGGCTGTGGCGGTGTCTCCAGGTCCATCTGGGCTGGTGGGCCAGGGGCTGGAGAACCAGGCTGGGACAAGGGCTGGACATAGAACAGTGAGAGAAGCAGATTGGGGGAGCAAGGCAGCCCCGGAGCCCTGCACACTAGAGGAGCACAGGCGGAAAGGCGCCCACCTTCTAGGCCAGGCCAACCTGGCCAGCTGCACTGGCTTTCAAGAAGCTTTCACAGAAGCCACTGGGGAAAAGGGATTCAGGCTAGGGGAGGCCCTGACCTCTGACCCTGCAGAGGGTGGGGCTCTGGGCTGGTTCCCCCTCTCCTCCCTTTCTGCCTGAGGCTGCTCAGGGCCACTATCTCCCATACTGAGGTGCCTGGTTCCTGTCACTGTCCCCTCCATCCTGGAATTCTGCAGGGCTAAGAGGCCATACAAAGCCGAAAGGAGGCTGCGTAGAGAGTCTGGGGTTTGAGGGTGGCAGCAGCAGCAGGGAGCCAGCTGCTACTGACACTGTGTTGTGTGACAGCTGGCCTCTCTGAGGGGAAGGAGGAGTGAAACTCACCAGGTTCAACCCAGTGCCCACTCCCCAGCCCGCGGCCAGATCATGGGCTGAGCCTAGGGCCTCTCCCTGGCCCTCACTGGGGCCCCATCCCACGTCCACGGAGCAGAGGCAGGAGTGGGCCTGGCCTGGGTGGGGGCTGCTCCGGAGCCCTTTGCTGGGATACAGAAATGTTCTGACATCAACAGCCAGAGAGGGTATGCAGCCACTGATGGCTCCACCCTCACGGCTGTGGGGTCACGAACAGGTACCTTAAGGGTCCCAGGTCTTAATACAATCTTTGGTGACATGGGGATGGCAATCCCTGATTTTGAAGGGTTGAAGGGAAAGCTTAAAAGGAAGCAGGCCTAACCTGCCCAGCCATGGAGCCTCCTGGTACACAGGGCTGTCATTAGAAACACCTTTGCACACTCCTGCGTCCTCTACCCCTGCCCTCTACACCCAGGTACCTGCTGGGGGCTCCCGCTGGCCAGGCCAGGGCTGTCTGCATTCTTATTGGTCACGGTGAGGACGAGGTGGGTCCCTGTGGAGTCAGTGATGATGGTGGGAGGTGTGACCCCCTTGATGAGGCCGGAGTCCTGTGGGCCCAGAAGCAGCTGGGGTCTAGGGGCCGACTCTGGCTCGGGCAGCACAGCTTCCTGCTTCACCACCACCACAGGGGGCACCACTGCACAAGTGTCTATGTGGTGGGTAGTAGGGCCTGCCAGGCCAGGGCTGAAGGGGTGAGCAGGGCCCAGGGGCTGCTGGCTCAGCTGGCAGCTGGAGAAGCTATTCTCTTGCTTCACTGGGACGCCAAGAGGGGTGGGGGCTGGCGTAGGGGCCGGGGCAGGCTGCTGGGCCCGCTTCTCCTGCTCCAGCTGCAGCCTGAGCCACTCCACCAGCTGCTGCTTCTGCCGGAGCATGCGGGTCAGCTCCTCGATCTGCTTGTCCTTTTCCTGCAGCATCTGGTCCTTGTCACGCCCCTCCAGCTCTGCCCGCACCCCAGGGCTCACACAGCAGGACCCAGCCCGGGGACCCTCCTCCTTGACAAGGATCTGCAGTGGCGAGGCCTGCAGGGTGAGCTGGGTCAGTGGAGATGTCACCATCTCGCCAAAGGTGTCCCCAGGCGTGGAGTTCTCGTCGCCTGTGCTGAGCTGTGAACGCTCTGAGGGAGTGGGAGACACAGGGGGTGTGGAACCCGTGCTGCCAAATTTCACCACTCCGTTGCTGGTCACTGTGGCCACCACCACCTCTGCTGGGGCCAGGCCTGCTGCCACCAGGGCAGGCCCTGTACTTAGTCGAGCCGCTGGGAAGGCTACCACGACCTCACCAGCCTTGGGCAAGATGGAGGTGGCAGCAGGGACCTTGGGGGCTCCCGGGGCAGGGCTGACTTGTTCTTGGTAGGCACGCAGGCGCTCAATCAGGTCTGTCTTGGTGCCTGAGACGGGCAGTGACCGCAACTTCAGCTCCTGCTTCAGCTCTGCCACCTGCAAGGGGGTGGAAAGTCAGGGCAGCAGGGGATGAAGGGAACTGGGTCCAGGCAAGAGCAAGCTCTTGTGTCTCTCAGGCCTCGCCTATTCAGGCCTCACTGGCCACTTCACATAGATCAACCCCTCGACCCTCCCACAGCCCTGAAGGGCGAGATGCGTGCCCCAGGCCCAGCCTGCTCCCTTTCCCTGTCCTCACCATAGCGGCCTAGTCAAAATGTTCCCTCCCCCCGTGTCTGGGCAGGACATGCCCTCCGCTGTCCTCTGCCCTAGCATGATGCCTGGTGCTCAATGAACACTTAATGGACTGACTGGACTCACAGAAGGAAAGTAACTTTTCCGAGATCACAGAGCTCATGAGCGGCAGAGTTAGGAGCCATACCCAGGTCTGATGGACTCGGAAACCTGTGCCCAATGCCCCTGTGAGGCACTGGTGTCCTGCTGTGATCAGGGCATGACGCAGGATGGGCCGGAAGAGTTTGTTCAGAGGACACACTCTCAAGGGAAAATATGATCCTTTGTGTCTTCTGATCCGGGGAGAGGAAACAGGCCAGGCCCCAACACGACCGACGCCTCCAAGGCCCTGGGATGCAAGCATGAGCCGCTCCCCTCCCAGGCAGAATCAGCACTTGCCCAGTGGGCAGGGGTGTGGGGGGCCGGTGCTGAGCGGCAATGCGGGTGTGCTGAAGCAGACAGCCCCAGCCAGACCACCCCCGCCCCGAGGCACCCCTAGCTCATCTTAAGTAGGGGGGACGCTGCCCTGTAGAGGCCAAGGAAGAGAAGAGGTATACAAGGGCTGGGTAAGTCCCAAGGCCCTGGACAGATGCTGGCTGATGTCACCAATGACCAGGGCCAGGCAGGCCTTGGAACAGGTTCTAGGTGCCTCTGCTGGAGACCAGAATCTGGAGCTCTGCTCCGCCTTCCATGACCATGGGTCCTGACCTGGCTGCTTTCCCTAACTTTCGGGTGACCACCTACCTTCATGTCGTCCAGATTGGCAGGCAGGGACCCCGGTTTGCCAGTTAGTGAGGTGCTGTTCTGACGTGTGAGCCCACTAGGCCCTGGGGCACCTGAGCTGGAGCCACTACTGGTAGTGGAAAGGCTGCGCATCGGGGGCGGCCCACCGCTTCCCAGAGCCTCATTTGCCGGCCTGAGGAAGAAAAGACAGGAATGAACACCCACCAAGTCTCCTCCTCCCTCTCCCCGAGGGCCGAGCAGAGATGGCCTGGGACGACAGGTCTGCCCACAGGCCCTGCCTGGGGACTATTCCTGCAAGATCCAGACAAAGGATCCTTGAAGACTGGGGTTCACCTACCCCAGACCTGGCTGGCATCTGCCTGTCTTGGGGCACCCACAGGGGAGACGGGGTGGGGTGGGGTGGGGGGGGGCAGTGGTGGGCTCCTACTTTGGCGGGGCCGGCAGGATGGTCTGGTAGTTATAGTGCTGCTGCTGCTGCTGGTTGAGGATCTGCAGCTGCAGGAAGAGCTGCTGCTGCTGCAGGATCTTGGCATAGGAGGAGTCCATGGGGGGCGCCCCCTTGTCCTGCTTTTGGTCCGGGGGTATGTACTGGTGATACTTGAGCTTCTTCACCTTTGGCTTCAGTTCCTTAGCTTTCTTGCTGCGCTGCAACTTCTCACCGGCAGACTTGGGTTGGCTTTGCTGAGGGCACAGGAGACAGAGGGGCCGTCAGTGGGCAGTCCTGGGCCTCAGAGGGAGGCCCCCAAGTGGGAGGGTGGTGGCTGTCCTATTGCAATGGAGTGGCTTCTGAGGAGGCACCGTCACCCACCCCGCCTGGTCCTCCTTTCCTCCTACCAGACTGTACCCCTTCAAAAGCAGAGGCCTCATCAGTGCCTAGAAGTGTCCCAAGGAGAGGGCAAAGGTGGACTGAGGGGGAAGCCTCCAGGTTAAGGGGAAATCAACCAAAAGCAGGTGTCACTGTCATCACCAAGCAGAGTGAACATGACAAGGTTAAAAAGGGCTGGTTTCTGGAGCCTGTGCCACCCACACCAGGTCCTTTATAGAGACCGCGTCACACAGACCTGCAGGAACCCTGCCGGCAGGGACTCGCAAATCCACTTGAAAATGAGGAAACAGGCTCAGAGGCCACACACTGATCCTGATCTCGCCACATGAGGGACCTGGGACCCAAAAGCTCTGTTCCTTCATCAAAGGGACCTCAAAGACCCCCAACTGGCACACCGAGGACCCAGCTGACTAAGAAGGGTAGCGGGTCATGCCTGGGAGGCCTGTGGTTGGCCAGGAAGAGCAGAGCTGGATAAGGGCATCAGCAGGGGTGTGCCAGGCAAGGGCTGTGGAGAACCTAGAGGTTTCTGAGCTGAGAATGCCAGACAGAAGGGTGGGGACTTGGTATACAATCAGCTGGGGCCCTGACCAGGTGGCAGGGCACTGGTCTGGGTAGATGGACTACAGGAAGAGTGGACAACAGGAGCGCGTGGCAGGTGAGCAGTTCAAGGGTTGTAAAGCTTTGAGCTTTGGCAACTATGACAGCAGTGGTCGCTTTGTGGGGTCAGGAAGAGGTTCTGGCTTCACCGGGGAGCATGGAAAGAGCAAGAAGACAACAGAGCGGGCAGAGCACCTGGGTGCATGGAGATGGGCCCGTGAAGAGGGCCCAGAGTAAGGCCTGGAGCGAGCAGTGGGGCCAAAAGGGACGGAGGGTGGAGGCTGAGGGCTGGGCCCGGGAGAACCCCTGAGAGGGAGGAGCAGAAGGAGCCGAGGGAAGAGCAGCCACAGAGGAAGGCACGGGAGAGCAGGCATGGAGAGGGGAGCACAACCCAAGGGTGTCTGAGGCAGATGGGTGGCTAGGGTGGGAGTTAGGGATCCCTGAGGAGGGTTCTCTCGCGAGGCTGAGGAGCCAGCCCAGAGGCTGAGGCCCTACCCAGAGAAGAGGAAGTGAAGACAAACACATACAGACTTTCAAATGGGCGGTGGTCAGAGCAGGCATGGGTCATATGACAAGGAGCAAGTCTGAGGGAGGAATTTTGGGGGAAACACTAACATCTGTGGCCACTCAGGAACAGGCCACAGAGGCAAGAAAAGTACCCACTGGTAAGGGAGCAGCCCAGAGGCAGCAGAACGCTCTGGAGCACCGGCGACCAGGCCAGAGGCACTGGCTGCTTCCTCTGGGACTCGGGAAGCCTCACAGCAAGTGGGCAGGCTGAGGGGCAGGCCCACACAGGGGGGGCATCAGGGAGTCCCACAGACAAATACAGCACCCAGAGGTGCAGCAAGGGCTCAGCTAACATGTGAGAACAGGAACCTGGCCAGGTCCCAGGCTGTGAGTGACAGGAGCAGAGAACCACAGATGGCCAGACTCCCAACCAGGGCAGGGTGTGTCGGGGGGACCAGAGAGTAAGACCAGACAGGGAAGCAAGTGGGGGGGGCGGGGCGGGGCGGGAAGGGAGCCTGCCCAGCAGGTGCACAGACTGTGGTCTCAGAGACCCTGGAGGTGGGGGCACTGCAGGGCCGAGAGGGCCAGACAGCGGCTCTTGGTGCCCATGGGGCTGATGGCAAACCCAACTGCCCCTTCAGGTATTTCAGGTCAGGCCTTAAAGGAGAATGAAAACAAACCCGTCACTGCCAGCTGAGAGACCGACCTTGGGCCCATCGCTTCACTTTTCAGCTTTGCTGCTGGTGGAGCAGGCCCTTCAGTGCCCACGGGGAGGGCAGAACGGAAAGCCCAGCACACTGTGCTCGGGGAATGGGGGCTACCCCTGCGACAGCCAGTATCCTTGGAAGCACCCCAACATTACCTCAGTGATCTTTGCTAAGCCCTGACCAGCAAAGATATGCACCCTGCAGCTGTCCCCACATGGGGATGAAGTCACAGCCCGGCTCAGAGGGCATGGGAGGGAAGAACAGCCAGCTAAAGGACTGCACCTTAATGAGCGTGGGGGTGGGCTTGGCGGTGGGGGCCGTGGTTCCGTTGGTGAGGCTGGGAGGCAGAGGAGGCTGCTCTGCCAGGAAAAGCGTCTCTCCAGAATCTGGGCCCGCTGGGAGTTGAGACACAACCTGAGAGAGAAGGGGGAAGTGAGGAGGGCATGGCCATCTCCAAGTGGCAGTGCGTCCAATCCTGCTCTGCCTGGAGGTGGGTGACAGTCACTTCCTTGGGTACCGTCACTGTCGGGGCAAAGGGAACTAGAAAAGGGAAGGACAGAAGGTGGCTGGGGTGTGCCAAGGAGGCTTATGGATCACAGGCGGCCTGGTGTCCTCCCCCTGGGACCACGGGCTGGCTGGAACAGCTGCCTGCTGCTGACACCTCCCTTCCCTGGAACAGCAACTCTCCCGCTACCAGGGCGACACCCTCCTGCTCCCCCATCTCGCCTGGTCCAAGCAAGGGGCCTCAAACAAGTCCACAGCCCGTAGGAGCAGGGGAAACAGAAGAGTGGGCCAGCTCACCTGAGTGGGGGGTACAGAGGTGGCACTGGGCAGTGGCTCATTGATTCGGGCTTCCAGGGGTGATGGCACTGAGCCCTGGGACTCATGGCTGGCAGGCTGCTCAGGAGATAAGGCATCACTGCTGTCCTCATCAAAAGAAGAGCTGTCCGCTACCTTCGGGTAGTTCACCTGGCCCACTGAAAGCCAAAGCCAGCGTAAGACTCCACCTCAGGCCCCAGGGAAGGGGAAGAGGGGCCCTGCTCACCAACCAGAGGCTATCCCAGCTGGGTGCCCGTCCTCCAGCCCCCTTAGCGCCCCTGCCCCAGCCCAGCGGCAGACAGGAGAAGGGAGACCAGCAGACAACCTGCCTTGTGGGTCCAAAAGAGCTGTAGGAAAGCTCATCATCACGACTCCAAAACAAAGGCTGGGAAGAGTCCCACTAGCCCATTACAGTGCTCCCCTGGGCAAGGAAAGTCCTGATTTTTCACCTCTTGCTTTTAACTCTGCACCGTGGTCGGTCTTAAAAGTTCCCCCCTCCCTCCAACCTGCTGCCTCCTCTGCCTCAGCTTCCCTGCTGTTAAAGGTACTTTATTTCCATCCTGTGGCTGACACAAAACTCCCCTCTTCCCCAGAGGATTGTGAACCCTGCAGTGAGGGCTCAGTCGGTAGAGAGGGGCCTGCAGGGCACAGGTAACAGCCTCGGGGATGCAGCTGCCCTGCCGGCTGCCTGAACAACGACCAGCAGCAGTCCAAGGAGCCTCTTGGAAAAGAAATACTTGTCTGCCCAGGTGAGACAGGACTATTGGAAGAATGATGACCTCCCTTTAGTGACTCCCAGAGACCCAAGGCCACCAGAAGAAAACCCATCCTACAGGCTATAACCACCCTGCCCTGCTCTGCCCTGGCCTGGGAGGGACATGAGTGCAGGTGCCTCTGGAGCCGGCGGGGGCCAGGCTGGGAGGGAGAGGCAGGAGCAGCAGGGTCCCGGTGTGGAAATCCCGGGATCCAGAGAAAAGGAAAGATGGTAACAGGGGCAAGTAGAGCATTTCAAAAGACCCACGCCACAACCTCCACCTCAGCACTGTCAGGGGAAGAGGTTCTGCACCAGGCTGCTGGCCGCCCAGGAGGAACCAAGGCAGTGACCACGACACAGAGGTGAGCTGTCGGCCACACCTGGGAATCTGCTGTGGCGGGAAGACCACAGAAAAGGAAGGAGAATAAGCCAACAACCCTCCCAGCAGACTCTTCCCCTCCAGGGCCATGACCTGAGGCTCTCTCCTCCCCTGGGGCCCGGGAAGGAAGCCCCACTGTGGTGACAGAGCCAGGCATGCCCATGGCCCAGCTGGCTCACAGCCCTCTCATCTGTCCTGGCAGGGACACATGTGCAGTGCACGAAGGGAACGGAGACTGCTGACCACTGTGGACTCCATGACAATCACACACCCAGATTCTCTCCCATGATCTTACTCCCAGTGACAGGAGCCACACAACGGGACCAGCACGGAGGAGCTGCGGCTCTACCCTCTGGGTCCGCCCAACCTGAGGGAGCTGCTGGCCACACCGAAGAACCCCAAGGACCGGTGCAAGCCAGAGTCACCGTGGCCTGCTTCTCTCTACTGTGGCCAGGTGTGGGTTGAGTGCAGGATGTGGAGGGACAGAGACGGGGTCCCTGCCCTCTGGGAGTTTACAGCCTGGCTGCCTTGGAGCACAGGGTATACTCTGCTGGAGGGAAACACAGACGCTGAGGGATGGGGAAGAGTGGCTCAGGGGACACTCTGGAAGAAAGATTCTTCGCCTGAGTCTCACAGATCAGCTCGGGGTGGCCTGGAGAAAAGGGTGGTGAGTACAAGCAACTATGGGGATAAAGCAAGTCCCTCCCAGGGTCCCCTCCTCTCGGGCTTCAGAACGGTCTCAGCTCCCTTCCCCACAGTGCCCATCCCCCTCTCACCCACAGCCTGTCCCACTTTCCCCTGCCATCTCCCTCTTTTCCTTCTCCCCGCACATCTTGAACAAATGGACCACATTTGCTATCACCACTTCCTGCCCCCTGCTCTTTCCTCAACCCACGTGATCTGTCCTTTGCTAGCAAGTGCTTCTTCCTCTCCACTGCCAAACTAAACTACTCCCAGGCCTGAAACAGGCCGTGCTCTGCCACACCTCCAGGACATGGCCCCTACTGTCCCCTCTGTCTGGAATGTCCTTCTGTACTTCTCCACTTGACAACATGATTCAACCTTCAGGTGGACTCAAAATGTGCCATATCATTTGTGGTACTTCCCTAGCCATTGCCACCGTCCCCATCCCTGAGAAGCCCATCCTGGCCGCGCTTCCTCGGCACGTGGCACACAGCCCACTGTTCTGTGTCATCCACTGTAGTCCTGCCAGCTGGCCTGTAGTGGACATCACTGATAGCAGCAGCAGCCCCACTTCCTTGAGTCACCCCAGGTGCCAAGCACTGTGCTAGGCCTCTTGTCCTGCAATCCAGGTGACTGAGCTACGTCACAGGGCCATGGCCTTTCTGCTATACAATGCTGGCATCTGCTCAGGGGCCAGACTCAGAAATCACTTGTTCACACATCAGTCTTCCCCATCAGACTGAATTCCCTGAGGAAAGCGTCACAGTTGATTCATCTTTGTAACTGCGGGACTTCACACGGGGCCCAGCGCACTGCACTCTCCAACACTGACAAGATTTCGTCACTGGCTGGAGAATCCGGAACTGACCTTGGCCCAGACGCTGGCCTGTAAACTAGGGGCTATTGCACAATGTGGCGTGCACCTGGGTGGGAAAACACTGAGATGAGAGGGGACAGAAGCCGGGCAAAGCCATGAGTTACGAGGGCTGGCAGGGGCCCGGGGAACACCTGCCTCCAGCATGGTGGCTGCCTCCTGCCGGGTCACACCACCACCTGCATTTTCACAGTCTCCTCTGACCCAGGGCTCAGGGCACAACTTGCCATGCTTCGGGGCCCACTCCTGTGGCTCCCCTCTGGCACCACGTCCAAAGTCTAACTCATGTGGGAGGAGCAGTTGAGCCTCCTCCCTTTAAAAGCACAGCTACCTCCCGAGGGCAGGAACACACAGCCTTGTCTGTGTTCAGGTTTTGGGACCACTGTCCCAAAGGAGACATGTCTGTACCGACACTTACCAATTTAAGGGAATCGGGCCTGACCACTTGACCGTGACACAAGAAGCCCTGGCTGTCCTGGGCTCTGCCTGCTTCCCATCTCACGTGTCGACACCCCCCCCCCCCCCCCCCCCCCCCCCCCCCCCCCCCCCCCCCCCCCCCCCGCAGTCAGGCTCCACGTCTTACTCTGCGTCTCTCTCACATGCACATGCTTTACTTTCTACTCGCCCTGCAGCCCCAGTCTGGGCTGCCACCCCTTCTGACACTGCACCCCATGGTCAGGGTGAGGCTGGGGGCCCTCTCTGTGTGCCCCTTCCAGCATGGCTCTTGCTTCTGCCTATTTTAGCTGCCTGTGTCTGCTCCCAGATGTGAGCTCTGTAAGGGCGAGGGCTTGGCGTGCCTTGTGGGGCTGTGGTCTGAGCACGAAGCACACTGTTCGGATCAATCAATATTTCAAAAGTGAAACATCTGTGGAAAGTGGCAGGCTCCAAAAATATTTCACTAATGAAAACAGACGGTATGGTACAGACTTCGCATTTCTGGCCTCTCTGCATGTTCACACACATGGATCCCGACACCCATCGGCCCTGTGAGAGGAGAGTAAGCCCAGAGTGGGAGGCAGACAGAGGCCTCTTTGTTATGTACTTCGCTATTTTGGCATGGTACTCTCCCAAGCTGAGACAACCTGTTTATCAGGCTCTTACACTCTGCACCTCAGTTCCCCAAGTCAGAGCAGGAAGTCAAAGGGCAAGAAACACAGAGGGCCTTCCCCCTGCATGTGGCCTGCAGGTCCACAAGGGTGTCTGGGTATCCTCACCAATGATGGCCTCTTTCAAGCTGGACTCCACAGGCAGGATGTTCTTCTCCACCAGCTCCATGGGGCCAGGTCTCTGTGCAATCTTCTCGTTGAGGTCATCAGCCAGCCTGGCTCTCTTTAGCTTCAGCTGCTTGGCCTGAAGGGAAGGCTCGGCCGAGGTCTCTGCCCGTGGGAGAGAATGGAGCGCAGGAGGGTGTAGGAGTGGATCTGGTTTTGCCCTGGGAACTCCAGAGCACCTCTCCTTTCCTCTGAGGAAGGAGCAGAGGCTCTCAGAATGCAAAGCACATCCCAGGCAGAAAAGGGTGGCCCCGCTTAGTTTCACAAGCACAGAAGAAAGGCCCCCACTGTGGGCAGTGCGTAGTCACACACAACAAGGCAGTGCTCTCCACTCTCCCTCAAGCTCTGTGTTACGGGGGGAATTCACCTCCCTGCTTTGGGCCTCAGTGTCTTCATCTGCAAAATGTGGGGGTTCAGACTGGGAAAGTTCTCTTCCAACCCCAAAGATAATTCAAAACTACAACAAAAAGTGGACAGATTCACACTGCTTCCAGCAGCCAAAATCTTTCCTTCACGAGAATGTAGAAAGAAGCGTGTGTTGGAGCCAGGCAGAGCATGTCTAGGATGGTCTTATTTGTACGTCACAGGTGCTCAAGTAAATGCTGAATGAATGAATGAATGAATGAGTCAATGAACGAACGAATGAATGAATGAATGAAAAAGAGAAAGCAAATGCATTTTAAAAACAGGTTTTGGAGGGAAGAACTTTATATCAAGAGATGAGATCCAGGGCTGCCCCATGGCCACAGAAGAAAAGGGTGAGCTAACCCAACAGAACTTGACTGTCATCCTTTGGGAACTCCCGAACCCAGCGACGGCAGCCACAGCACCTGCTGCTTTACCGCAGCCGAGGCTCTGGCTCACCCACCGCCTACAGAAGGGGGAGCGACAGGAACGGGAAGAAGAGATATGGGTAGTGAAATGGTGGTCACACAGTGACAACAAGGGTTTAGAAGCATTTCCATTATAACACACCTTCCAAAATGTGCATCCTGACCAGCTCCGATCTCTCTGGCCGGGAACGAATCTTGCGTTTCAGATAGTCCTCTGTCTACAGAAAAAACACACCAAGAAGCTCTCAAATCCAGGTCACAAGCTTATGGCATGGACAGGACCAAAAAACAGCTGTGGCTACTGGTCACCTCTGCAGCTCCCATGACCTTAGCTTGGGGACGGCAGGGTTCTGAGGTCTGGGGAGGCCCCATCCACTTCCAGCTGCACCTGCCAAGGGCCCCCCTCATCCATCCGTCAAAACCATTTGTCATTTTGAGGTCAAACTACTGATATATATATTTTTAAATCTATTACTTTTACTATGATAAAAGTAATATACGTTCATCAAATAAAATAGAAATTAAAAAGTAAAACAATAAAATATTTTAATCATCCACTGTTAATATTTTGGAATATTTGCTTGTAATCATACTGAATATAAACTTTTATATCCATTTTCCCAAAATTTTTATGATCTCATAAACATTTTCCATTCATTTTGAATGACTACCAAGCAGAATACTAATTTTGATACACAGTGTCATAGCTCCAGTTCCTTAAAGTCCAAGGTCCTCGTTTCCTCATTTCTGAGACTCCAGGCAAACTAAACCGTTTCTTCAACAGTCCCAGAAGCCACCCCCACTGCCTGGCGCTCCTGTTATACTGTATTAACCTGGGCTCTTAACCTCTGCACAAGAAAATTTCAAACCACACTTCAAGTCCATCAGTGGTTCAAAACCAGCTGAGAGAGAGACAGGACAAGGTAAAGTAGGTAGGGAAGGGCAGGGTAGAAACAGAAAATAAAGTATTAGACTATATTGCATGCAGCAAAGCTAAAGGCCTGGTTCTGTCCTACTGGTCCTTGTCAGCTGCATGGGCTCTGACTGCATAGCCAGTGCCAGCCCTGGGGTGGTGCTGAGCTCTCCAAGAGATGGTTTAAAGCGGGGGTGGGCTCTGGTCCTATCACCCCACAGGCAGTGGGCAGAAAAAGTGCCTTGGCTGCTGTAGAAGATGCTAAAACAGGTGTTAGATGCTGCAGGTCTCCACAGCCCTCAGAGGATGGCATATTTCCTAAGCCATCTGAAGTTCTGGGCAGTGCCCAAAGGCAAGACAGAATACAGTACTGACTAAAAAAATACCTGGAGTCCATAGACCAAGGTGTGAGTCCCAGCTTTGCCGCTTGCTGGATGGACAAATTATTTAAAACTTTCTTGGCTACAGCTATAACATGAAGATAGTAATACCTAATTCATAAGAGCTGGTATGAGCACAAACAAGAAAGTAATATATTTTCACATATAAAAATGCCCAACAACCCTGGCTGGTGTGGCTCAGTGGATTGAGCACCGGCCTGTGAACCAAAAGGTTGCTGGTTCAATTCCCAGTCAGGGCACATGCCTGGGTTGCGGGCCAGGCCCCAGTAGGGGGCACATGAGAGGCAACCACACACTGATGTTTTTCTCCCTCTCTTTCTCCCTCCCTTCCCTTATGTATAAAAATAAGTAAAATCTTTTTAAAATGCCCAATAAAATAGTAGCTGCTTTAACCGACTCATAGCTACTCATTGTCGGTTGAGAAGCAGCCAGGAAACGGGCTGGGGTTCAGGCGATGCCGTTCCTTCCTGCCCGCGCTGTGCTGCCCGGCACTGCTGGCGCTGAGACAGTGCAGTCTGTTATTGCGTGGTTCACTCTAAGAATCAGTCATGACTTTCCTTAGCACATTTGAAAAATAAACTTAAAGAGAAGGTAGTAAGGAAAGTGTGGGAGGTAAACATTCCAGCCTCTGAAAGAGCTGTGGGCCTCAGGGTACCCCAGGTCTGTGGTCCTCCCTTTGGGGGATTCTCTTCCCTTGTCTTTTACGTGAAAGACAAAAGTGAAGGGAGCAAGAGGGGGAAGCGTGTTTTGGCCACTTCCCAGTCTCCGCCCACACTGGGCAGCAGAATATTCCCCTGAGGCCCCTGAGGGAACTGAAACCAAGGGGGGACAGGCAGCAAGCCAGGAGTGAGGCATGAACCTGGGCTCAGAGCGGGGCCCAAGCTTCTGCTTCCACAGCCTCAAGTGGACACTGGCTGCTCAGGACACACAAAGACCAGTGAAGGCCCACCCTGAAAGGTGCGAGCAGTGCAGCCAGTGACACGAAGGGCCCCGGCTGGTGTTCGTGTCCTAACATTCACAATCGGCTAAGGTGGAATTAAAAACGGGAAAATACAAGCGGTCTCCAAAGCCAGAGGAGGGAGGACCAGTGAGCACCACACCCATACTCTTAACCCTATGTGGTGAAGGAGAAAATTCACTGTGATCACGTTCCACGTGCCGCATCATCACTCTCAGAGATGGCGAGGGGTGGGGGTGAAACGGAAAAGGGAGAGCTTTCCACTTGGAGCTGTGAGGCACGGACTGGCCCTGGAGGTATGCTGGGAAGGAACCCAACCAGCAGTGCCAGGTGCCCTGACAGTGCTCTCTCCAGAGGTTCTCGAGAAGAAGACAGTGCCTTACCCTGGCCCGCTCCAAGCTCCTTCTCTGTTCATGAAACGCAGCTGGACTTTTCAAAGCTGTTGGGAAGAGAATCACAAAATAATTACTTTATTAGTGAAGCATCATGTCTACCGCGACAACTTACTGTGAAGACATCTTAAACCAAAGGCAATTTTAGCAGCACCATGAACACAGCGGGAGTGAGGGAAGGCGCACTCCAGTGAGCGTGTGTCTTTACGGCTCGGCTGCCCCATTCAAACGGTGCTGGCTCTTCACGCCTAACGGGAGCAGTCACTGACCAAGCTCGGGCTCTATCAAGGGAACCCACCACATACAACTTTAAAACACATCCTGGACGCACTAGCTGGATTGTGAGGGGTGCAACCCTCACTGATGGGCCCATCTCCAAGAATAGCTGCGGGGCCTCACCTTCCTCTCCAGGAGGGTCAGGGCTGCATGGCAGGCCTCTCTTTAGCCTCAAGAGAAACCACAAAGTGACCGACTGAATGGAATGGTCAAACAAAAAGACAGGTCTTCTTGGGTGCCATTCCTTCTTCACTTCAGCTGGTATTAATAGTGCTGCTAAAATTAACTTGAATTTCACCTCAAAGGACTACAGGAACGTCACAGTGGCTGTGTGTTTGACCCTGGTGCACACGCACAACCAGCAGCTGACAAGTGGGGCTCACTGCAGCCCTTGTCAAGGACTCAGCTCTGTTCCGGGGCCGCTGCCACCACGGGACCACAGCTCTGGACTCAGCAAACAACAAATACTGAGGGTGGGGAGACCAAACAGGACCCTCTACAACTATGGCACCAGGATGAGAATTCTGTGTCAGAAACAGCTACGGGGACAAGGGATGAGCTGGGACACACTGAGGATAAGAGGGTGAAAGACCTGACTCAATTCAAGTAAGGAACAACAGCAATAAGAGAGAAATTTACAAGGCAGTGGTCAGTTTCACTTCTGCTGCCCCAGAATTTCAGAACAGCTGTGAAGCCTGTGAGGAGATAACTTTTGCTAGGCTGCTAGCTGCGGCAGGAGGGCAGTGGTAGGGAGACGCTAAAAGTAGCAAGACCACAGATAGGACCCTGTCCGGCCTGGGCCTTTGTACTTCCTCCTTCCATCCCAACCCCTCTTCCAGGGGCAGGGGCTGGGCTTCAGCAACAGCAGTCCCAGAACAAAGTTCCAAATGTCCCAGTAATACTTTTTTTAAAATTGCTTTTAATCCTAGTATTAAAAAGAAGCTATCTTAAAAGATCAGTTGAAAGCCCACCCCATCTTCTAACAGCAGGGGGAGCTCTAGATTTAACAAATGTTCTCTTAAAAAAAAATAGCCAGGCTCCCTCCCCAACCCACCAGAGCATCCCAGGGCACTATCCAGGCTACTGTAACTCTGCTCTGGGGAGGCCTTGGGCATCTCAGTGGGTAAGCAGACAACCCCTGCACCTGCTTCTATTGGGTAAGGCTGGTTCAACTCCAAAATCAACTCCAAAGTCTCCAAAAGCCCTGCTACATAGGAATCTTTACTGGGCATGATGGACCAGCAGGGAATGCACTCAGCCTTACTCTCTCCTCAGAGAGCTTATCACATGGATGGGACAGTAAGCACAAAGAATCAAAAAGAAAACCGTGTCTGCCCCACTCAACCCCAGCTTCCTTTCTGCCTTGTTTTTCTCCGCAGCACTCATGGCCAGCTGACACTCTACTGAAATATGCAGCCATCCGTATTTGTTTATTGCCAGCCTTCTCCCCATAGGAGAAGCTTCATCAGGGCATGGCAGGGGTTTTGTCCATTTCTTTCACTTCTGACCGCATCCCCAGTGCCTAGAGCACCCGCACATAATTCATTCGGTGAGAAACAGACAAAGTGCACACGTGACAGGAAAACCGGGAGAGTCTGTGGTGGGGCACTGACCTTCATCTGCACAGCCAGAATGATGGCCGCCATCTGGGTTCAAAACCTCACAGAAGTCCCAGACAGAAAATCAAGGCATTCGTGTTCTTGGCCTGGGTTCTACCAATTACTACTGGTGTGACACAGGGTATGACTATTTTGGGTGTCCCATTTTCTTCTTCTGTAGAGTGAGAATCTGCCCGCCTCCCAGAACCCTGGCCGGACGGTGCCATGAAGGCGACTGGGTGAACCACGGGTTCGATCCCCACACAGGTCCACTGGTTTCTGTCCCACAGCCGCACACCATCTGTCTAAAAACCCAGCTGGCTTGCTGCCCGACAACCTATGATGGCTGACCCAAGGGCTAAGGCACAAATCCAGCTTCTGGAGAAACAAGTCATGGAGTCCAGAGTTTGATGGAAGGGGAGCGTATCATTTTTCTGCACAAGAAGGATGCAGCACTAACAGGGACGAGCGACAGGTGAACTGGCTGTAGTGTCTACAGCTTTGTTTGGTTCCACCGAGTTAAGAAAGTTTTCACATTATAGCAAGGAAGAGATTGCTATTTTTTGAGGGCCTACTTGTGTGGCAGGCACCGTTCTAGATAATTTAACATTCCTAAAGATTCGATGTGGCAGGTGATACTCCATTTTACGGGTAAGGACAGACTCAGGAAGGGCAGGAAAGACTAGCTAATGGCGGAGTTAGGATTACCACCTAACTGTCTCACCCTCAGGTCAGGGTTCTTTCTACTCCTCTGGACTGGTTTCTTCACTTCTTCAAAAAGTAGAGAAAAATGACCCTGTTGGATGGGGAGGCAAGGAGGCTTCAATTACACACACTGCTCCGGGACAGGGCTGAGTGCAGGCGCTGCGGAAGGTCAGCTCAGCCACAGTGCTGAGCACGAACAGGTGTAAGAAAGGCTCAGAACAGAAGTTCACAGTGACCACAGGCACAGAAGGCCATGGTTCAAAACCTGGGGCTCCCTGTGGGACTTAAGGGCAGCCTTCAATACTGACGCCAGGAGATAAGCTAGGAGGGGAGTGAGAACCCCACAGGAATCCAAGAGCTGCTCAGAGTCTGGTAAGAGAACCAAAAATGAGGACCAAGAAAAGAGAAAGGAATTCGAGATGGTAACTACCAACCCGCAAAGACAGTTCCTCGTGGGAGGAACCAGCATTCCCATCTGACACGGATAAAACCACACCGCAGCAGGCTGTGAGGTCGCTCACTGAGGGTGGCCCCAGTCCAGGTCTAGCTCTGTCTCCCACTCTTCCTTCTCTGAATACCCTCCTCACCACTGCCAGTTTCTCCCAGCCCTTGAACAGCCCCTCACTTGTGCTGCTCTCCCTCGTTTCTTTTTTTTATTGTCATTCATTTAGAGTTGTCCCTCTTTTCCCCCAATCACTCTCCCCGCCCACCCCTCACCATTGCCAACTATGCTCTCCTACAGCAAGGTCAGCAATTCAACAGCTAATTCTAACATGAAAGGAGCAGTGACCCCTCGTCCTTCAGGATTCTATCAAGAGTCCTGCCAGGCACTTCTCAGGTTTATTTGGGGAAAGACCAGAGCTGAGGCGTGGGGTTGAGAGGGCAGCCCTACAAGTGTCCAGCCAGCTCTGTTCAAAGCTACGGCTGCAGAGGGCGGGAGGAGAGGCAAGGATGATGATAAGGGATGCCCGGGGCTTCCTCGATGTAGGAGCAAGCAGCAGTCACCTCAAGCTTCCACGCTGAGGGACTGAAACACAAGGAAGGCCAGCAAAGCGGAAAACAGGGTTTACTTTAAACCTCTGCTAGTTGTGGAAAAACCCAAAGACGCATCATTAACTCATAAAATGTGCCCGACCAGGGGGGCTGCATTCATCTTGAACCTCCACCGCCCCCCTCCTTGCTGCCTTAGTGGCTTTCTCAGAGTAGCCGGGATATTACTCAGAAATTTCATTTTCCCGGAAAGAGAGGCCCCCAAAGACCACCGCGAACCCTAGAGCTGTGTCTGTGGTTTCCAGGAATATACACTTTTGGCGTTGGAAGGCAGTTCTGAAAGCCTCACTCCCACTCTCTGGGAGCTGGCTCCGCTGGAACACTTGCACGGCCTTGTGTGAGCAAAGGAACGTGTGCAGCACGTCCTGAAAGGAAATAACCAAGCTCCCCACGGCAGGCAAAGGCACAGAAGTGGCGGAGAGGTGCGGAGTTCCTAATCACAGTTTCGGTTCTAGATGTGCGCCCCGCCCTGGCTGGCTAAAACCACCCATTAATACTTTGTTCCCTCTCTACAGCACATATTTTCTTTCTCCCCTTCCCTGTTTGCTCCATCAATTAAATGAGGTCATTGTGAACTAAAAGGAAAGAAATGTTTTTAACTTTCTTTTTGAAAATACACAGTCATCCCTCAGTATCCGTGGGAGATTGTTTCCAGGACTCCCTGTGGATACCAAACTACCCTTACGTAAAATGGCACAGTATCTACATAGAACCTATGCAAACCTCCCTTATACTTTATTTTTCTTTTTAAGATTTTATTTATTTTTAGGTAGAGGGGAAGGGAAGGAGAAAGAGAGGGAGCGAAACATCAATGTGTGGTTGCTTCTCACATGCCCTCTACTGGGGACCTGACCCGCAACCCAGGCATGAGCCCTGACTGGGAATCGAACCGGTGACCCTTTGGTTCGCAGGCCAGCACTCAGTCCACTGAGCCACACCAGCCAGGGCCTCCCTTATACTTTAAATCATCTCCAGATTACTTCTAATACTCAATACAATGTAAACTGGTCATTATACTCTATTGTTTAGGGAATGATGACAAGAAAATACAGTCTGTACCTACTCAGCACAGACGCAGCCATCACAGACCTAACTACACAGCACACATCAGCAACCACACACCATTATTTTCCCAAACATTTTCAGCCCAAAGTTAGTTGAATTCATGGATGTAGAACCTGGAGATGAGCAGGACACACGGTACTGCCATCACTTCCAAGGGGAACTCAAGTTGTGCTCAGTGTGTCTATAGGCTGTGAGGCTTGCAGTGCAGGAGCACTGGGATCCAGCAGTCTCGAGTGAATGTGGCACCGAGGCCCGGACCAGTGTGGCTCAGTTGCTTGGATGCTGACCTGCACAGCGAAAGGTCACCAGTTCGATTCCTGGTCGGGGCAAATGCCTGGGTTGTAGGTTCGGTCCCTGGTGGGGGCACATACAAGAGGCAACCAATCGATGTTTTCTCTCACTCTTTCTCCCTCCCTTCTCCTCTCTAAAAATAAATACATAAAATCTTTTTAAAAAATCTAGCACTGAGAAGTAGGTACAAGGACCCGTGAAAACCAACCTATCATATTAATTTAGGACATTAAACAGCACGTTCCCACCACTGGCCCAGATTTACTTAAACATCAAAGCAAGTGAAAGTCTAGGATCCACAAAGCAGTTCTGGAAATAAATCTCAGCAAGGAAGGACAGCAATTAACCATCAAGACTTATTTCCTAATCATTATCATTAAGAAATATTTATTAGGTGCCTGGGTCTGAATGTCACTTTATTAGGTGCTGACAAAATAAAAATAATGGTTCTCATCCTCGATAAGATACTATTCCAGAAGCTCTCCACCTGTACTCGGAGGAACTCAAAGGCTATGAACACAGTACAGCTAACAGAGGTCCAGGGCACCCTGGGCCGAGGAGCCCTTCTTTCAGGCCAGCCTGCTGGACTTTCCCTGCAGAGGCAGCGCGCATACACACAGAGCATCAGCAGGGGCTCTGTGCATGTACGGGAGCAGGTTTATTTAACAACCTGGGTGGGAAACTAGAACTGTATTCACCCGTCCGTCTACCCAATAACCAAGTATTAAGTAACTACAGCAAGTCCTCACTTAACATCGTCGACAGGTTCTGCAACTTGAAGTGAAACAGCGTTTCATGAGCTCAGTTTTACCACAGGCTAAATGATGCAAATAAGAGTTAAAGTTCCGCCCTGGCTGGTGTGGCTCAGTTGGCTGGAGCGTCCTCATGTAACCGAGGGGTTGTGGGCTTGATTCCCAGTCAGGGCCTGTGCCTGAGCTGTGAGTCTGATCCCTGGTCTGGATGCATACAAGAGGTAACCAATAGATGTTTCTCTCTCACGTCAACATTTCTCTCTCTTTCTTCCTCTCTCTCTCTAAAAGCAATGAAAACATGTCCTCAAGTGAGGATTTAAAAAAAAGTTAAATTCCTACATCGCATCAACATTAAAACAGAAGGATGCTGAACGAAGCACTGTTGTTTGAGGACCCGCAGGACTGTGCTGGTTACCGGGAACAAGGACATAGAGGATGGGTCCCAGCCCGCAATGGCGGCCCTCAAGAGGCAGCTCATGGAGTCTGCTTAGGAAAAAAGACATATAATCACCATACAATATGGAAGTACAACTACAGAGGTAACCTAAAGTGCTACATAGGACAGAAGAGGCAACATGCAGCCTACATTCAGCCTGAGGGAAGAGTGTGAACTGTCCAGGTAGATTTTACAGAGAAAATACAAATGAACAAAATAGAATCACCAGGAGACAAGGAAGAGAGTCAGGGGGTCATCTGAGGCTGAGGGAGAGCAAGAACATGAAGGTACGAAAGGGCACAATTTCCAGGGACTACGGGTAGTCTGATATGGCTGAGCCTAGGAGTTCACGCGGGGACAGTGTGGCTGGAGGGGGAGGCAGGGCCCAGCCCGTGAAGAGCTTTACTGTGTTACTGTAGGGACTTCTGCATCTGGGAAGATGTAGCAAGCGTACTTTCCTCCATCCCCCCACTAATTACAGTTAAAAACTCTGCACATTTGTATATTAAACAAACATAAGCAGTCTGACACAGAGAATGACAAAGTGGTGAGTTTCCTGGGTTTCCTCTTGCCTCAGGCCTCCCAGACCTGGAGCTGAAGAAGTCAGCTACCTGGAAATGCCAGTGAAGGGGGACCAAAAAAGCCCTAACGAAACCTACTCTCACTAGCCAAGGGACCAGAGAAAGGGCAGCCCAGCATGACAGAAAACCTTCAGACTGATTGTTCTATTCCAGCCAGACACCAGAGAAAGAGAAAAGCAGTCTCACCCCTGCAAAAATGGTCCAGTGGGGAGTCAGCTTTCTCCCCTTGCAAAGTTGTAACGAAGCACCCCAATACCCCTGCCCGGGCGGTGTCAAAGGAGGCCAGACTGCATGGAGGGGCGTCGGGAGAGTTATTTCCAACTTGATGATTTATGTTAAAAAATAAAACAAGCAGCCCTGGCTGGTGTGGTCCAGTGGACTGAGCGCCAGCCTGTGAACTGAAAGGTCACTGGTTTGATTCCTGGTCAGGGCACGTGCTGGGCTGCGGGCCAGGTCCCCAGTTGAGGACATGCAAGAGGTAGCCAATCACACATTGATGTTTTTCTCCCTCTCTTTTTCACTCCCTTCCCTTTTCTCTGAAAATAAATAAATAAAATCTTTAAAAAAATAAAATAAAACAAGCAGAAACACACCTGGTAACTGGCATATATTCATGTCACCCCATGCCTGAACTCACATGCTCTCTCCTTCCCATACCTCCTTTTAAGTTTGAATTTTTCAAACTCCCAAACGCTGAAAGAACAAACCATGAACAGCCCATAAGTCTGACCTAGACTGGCCAGGCGCCTTATGGCCGCATGTGCTTTACCTCGCTTTCTCTTGTACACACAGGCACGCATGTTTTTTGTTTATGGAATCACGTGGAAGTTAACTGCAGGTAACAATCACATTTCATCCCTGAATTCCTCAGTATGCATTTCCTAAGAATAAGGACATTCTCTTACATAACTAAATACCTTTATCACACCTAAGAAAATTATTATTAATAATGTAATCTAATTTACAGCCCATATTTGAATTTCCTCAATTGCCCACAGATTGGCTTTCATGGCTGTCTGAATTCCCCCCGCCATCCAAGATTTAACCAAGAGTTACCTACGACATTTGGTTGTTGTCTCTTTAGTCACAAGCTAGAACGGTATTCCTACCTTTTCCATTTTCCATGGCACTGAATTAGGTATATAAGCCTTGCAGAAAGAATGACTTATATTTTGAATCTGGTTCCTCATGATAAGATTTAGGTTAAACGTTTTTGCCAAGAAAACTACTTAGGTGATGTGTACTTAATATCAGAAGGCACATAATATCATGTTGTCCAACCACTAATGGTGCTAAAAGTTTGAAAGGTGACACCGGAGCATTTTACCCTTTGTAACTAACATGTTATCTGCGGGGTGACGTTTGGAGGACATGTGAAAATTTTGCTCCCTAACCACCATTTTACCTAATCATTTTAGAATCTACTGATGGTCCCTGCGTGAAATCCATCATCACAGCAGGAACTGCAAAATAACGAGAACTGCATTTGTACAAGACCGTTCTAGTAGTGAGCAGGAGGCCATGCAGAAGAACAAAATGGATGACTGGGTGAAGGCTGTACCATCAACACTTCCAGACGGGGGGCACAGGAGGACAGACTTAGGCAGAGAGAAAGGGATTGAGTTCAGTTTTAGGTGTGAGTTGATTGTGAAACATCCCATTAAGAGACGTGGCAAGTGGGGTGTGTGTGTGTAAAGAGCATCATCATCTAGGGATACAACATGGAGACAGAAGATAATCCCCGGCTGAATCTGAGGGAACCCCAGAAGATAAACACGGGTGATAAAGAGAGCCTACGCAGAAACCTGAGGCTCACAGAGGCAGGAGAGGGCCAGGCAAAGTTGATGTCGGGAGTACGCTTCAAGAAAAAGGGTGCAGGCATCGAGAGAGAGATGTTAGTAAGTGGACAAGCAGACGAAATAAGGTTTTGCAAAGTTTCCAGAGGGTTCCTTATGCCAAGGACAGCTAATGGACTCAGAGCTGTGCCAGTGGGTTCGGGGGGCAGAAACTAACTGCAACAGGCCGAGGAGAAAGAGGTGAGGAAGCGGAGTCCAGAGGTTATGTCCCTGAAAGGTTAAGATGTACTAACAGTTAATTACTCGTGCTCTCTCCCAAAAAAGTATTTACTGAGAGCCCATGTGTCAGACCCTGTTTTGGCGCTGGGACATCCATGCTCTTGTGCAGCTCACACTCTAGTATAAAACACACAACACGGGAGGTGACACGTACTGTGAAGAAATGTAAAGCAGGGTATGGCGACAGAGAAATGGGTGGGAGCAATTCATATCGAGTGACCAGTTAAGACTTTCTTTTTTAAAAGATTTTATTTATTTATTTTTTAGAGAGAGGGGATAGGGAGGAGAAAGAGGGAGAGAAACATCAATGTGTGGTTGCCCCTCACACACCCTCAATTGGGGACCCGGCCCGCAACCCAGGCATGTGCCCTGACTGGGAATCGGACCGGCAACCTTTTGGTTTGCAGGCCCACACTCAGTCCACTGAGCCACGCCAGCCAGGGCAGTTAAGACTTTCTGATATAACATTTGAACACAGACCTAGAGGAAAGCCCTGCAGCATCTGGGGAAGAGCCTTCCAGGCAAGGAAAACAGCAAGTGAGGGCCCTGAGTGGGAAACTTGCCTCACGAAGGAGGAACATGAAGGAGGCCAGAGGGGCAGAGCACAGGGAGCAAAGAGAAGAATGGGGGAATGGGTGAGGGGGGCGGCCCGCAGGGCCCTGAAGAACTCCGCTCTCAGGCAGTGCTAGGGGAAGTAAACGTGGAGAGGAAAGAAAGTAGGATTGTGTCCATCAATACTGCCACTGACAAAAAGGCCCCTGAGGTAACATAAAAAGACTCGTTGTAAATGGTTTCCTCGTTCTGTCCCTGATGTTTGCATAGGGCGTTGGGAATTACTTACTATATACTCATAATGGAGAACTGACTTGCCTGAGATCACATCCTCATCAACTGCAGAACGAAGACTAGACTCTGCTCTTCTGATTTCAAAATTCAGATCTTTTTATGTATGTATCTTTCAGCAGAAGAGAGGAAAGAGGAAGGGGAAGGTGGTGGTGGGTTGGAGAAAAGATACGTCAAATCAAGTATCTTTTTCCCCCAAAAAATGTGACAGCAAAAAAAAAACAAAAACAAAAACCTGACTTTAATCTGTTCTTCTACATTTTGCTTTCTTCTCCTGGTCACTCCTTTGGAAAGACGTGCCGCCGTGTCCTTTTCTCTGTTACTGGCCATGGGAGGGCCAGAGGGAGGGCCTCCAGGACTCTTTGAAGGGCTGACAGAGCAGAAGAAGGAGCCACTGAATAATCAAACTCCTTCAAGAGTTAACCGAGTCCTGCCACATCCGTGGCGCTTGCACAGAAGTTTGTCACACAGCTCCAGACGGTTCTGTCACTGCCAAACTGACCACTGATGTGGCAACAAGGCCACACGAGAGGCAGGCGAGGCAGGCTTTTCCCAGCATTGGAGACAGGGGTCCAGGCGTTCTCTATACCCAATCATTTTATGAAATACAACCTCAACTGTCTTAGTAATTTGTTATCAACTCTTGACTTAAGCGGACAGGACCATCCTCTACTTCAGAACTCCTGGGGAGAAGAGAATAACAGTAGTCTACACCAGAGGTTTTCAACTTTAAGTGTGCTGCAAAATTTTTAAAACATGCAATAACTGACTATTTACTTAGTCAAGGGCACACCGACCTCTTTTCCCTTAGATTGTCAAATAAAAAACAACAATAACCAACACAACAACAGCTGTCTGCTGTGAATGAATCAAAATTATATCTGGTTTTTTTGGTCAGATTGGCAAAAAAATGTATTTTTTGGGTGCTGCAGAATTTTAGTAATTAGTTTGTGTGCCATGAGATGAAAAAGGTTGAAAATCACTGGTCTATGCCATCACTAAACATTAAAGGGAGGGATACCAGCAGCCCTGGGTCCCGCGTTTCTCCAAGTGTAATTCAGGAACATTTGCATTAGAATGTCTCTGGAGTGAGGATTCCTGGGCTTTGAGAATTTTATTTTATTTTTAAAAATATTTACTTTTTGGGGAGTGGGGAGGGAGGGACAAAGAGAGGGAGAGAAACTTCAATGAGTGGTTGCCTGTCGTGTGCCAACCCCCAGCTGGGGACCTGGCCTGCAGCCAAGGCATGTGCCCTGAATGGGAACCGAACCGGTGACCTTTGGTTTTGCAGGACGGCGCTCAATCCACTGAGCCACACCAGCCAGGGCAGAACCTTTCATCTGTAGTAAAGCTCTCTGAGGAGTCTGGTACCACTGAAACTTAAAAAGCCATCGCCTCCCTAGTCCAAACGGCAGAGGAAAGACGACACTGCTGACGAGGAAGTAAAGGGTTTTACTGCTCCCTTCTCCGCCATCGGGGCGGAGTGACCAAAAAGTACACTCAGTGAGGACTTGACACCTTTCTCAGCAGCTGACTTCAAAATTTCCACTCTGGCCTGTGCAGGTGCTCATAAACTGGCAACGTTTAATCTCCTGAGCCCCTTTCAGGGTCAATGCTTTGAGCTGCAAGGCGAGTGTTTCTAAGTCACACCCCTGGCAAGGGCCTGAGTCAGCAGGGATGGATTCCGAACGCTGCCATTAGGACCTGGGGCATGACAGTCACAGTCAATGAAAGGCAGCGCAAAAAGGCAGTCCTTGGTCTTAGCGCACAGCAAGTGAGGAGCACAGAAGGTCACCGCTGTCAATACAGGAAACAGGCAGGGTCACTTACACAATGAGCAACAAAAGGGCAGAGGTCAGCTGTGTCACTGGCTGTGTAAGGGTTTCAACTAGTAGTGTCAGGTAGATGATTTTTCTTAGGATTCCATATCCGGGCAGAGCAGAGGCTCTTAACCTGGGGAACACTGTTCCAGCTTTAGAGCAACTATGCGGCAGGTTTTGAGTACCTGCTTGGCAACTACCTAGTGAGAGGGTGTGTAAGATTTTCTAAGGAGCAACAATGGTGCAAAAGAAGTTAAGAACCTCTGATTTAACCAAGGGTGGTCATGACAGATGGGGAAACATGCATGCCCTTGGCCTTTAGGACTCAAAACCAGCAGACAAGAGACTTGGAAGCAGTTTTATTGAAGGGCTTAAAAACGACAGGTCTACTCTCGCCCCACCACCAACTTTTACCTTCCCTGACCAACTACGGGCTCCTGACCGGACTCTATTTTCAGTTTTCAGTATTTCCAAAGTGGGAACTTTGGTGAAAGTACAGCAGGCTACCATCATAAAATTCCTACGTCAGCAAGAACCATCAGACCATGATCCTCAGTAACTAGCCTGGGGTTTGGAACCAGAAACCTGGGTGGGATCTGCCTGTCTTTGAGTGGCGGTGTGACTCTGGACACGTCATAGAATCCCTCTGAGCTTTGGTGCCCTCATCCACAAAACGGCAATTACACACACTACTCTGATGACTGTTGGCCTTAAAAGTGAAAGTGATTGTTAGAAGCCCTGTTAAGCTTGAGGCACTTTTGCTGTTTGAACTTTTTTTCTGTGCATCCTTCTGAAACAAGCAGCACGTATGGAACCAAACGCTGAGCGCTAACTGGGCTTGACTTTCATTTTTTGTTTTACTGTGTTTAGTGATCACCAAAAGGCCTACAAAAATATCCTGTAACAAAGACCATTAATCAAAGAGTTGTATCAACATTTCCAAAGACTGGCCATACCAACAAAAACCAGAAATAAGTTCACGTGAATCAAAGAAAGAGACTGGGTGGTAGGGTCTGGGGAAGGAACCACACATTCTGGGGCAAGTAAGGATGCAAACAGAGTCAGAAAACGTGCTTCACGCACATCCTGTTTTGGTATTTAGGCGTGCCACCACCCAGGGCTGTCACCTCCACCCAAATGGGCAGGGAAGCCAAGTACCAAGAATGAATATAGAAAGTGGAGACTCAAGGATGCTAAATCTTTACCTTCCCAGAGGTGCAAGCTGCTCCAGTCTTGCACCCTTGACTCACTAATGGTGAAAGAGACTCCAGACCGGGAGGAAAGGTCAGTGCACAATCTTGTGTAGCATGAGAATCAACAAGTACGGTGAATTCCAAAAGGTTAGAGTATCAGGGATTAAATATTCTGGACCTAGACTCCCGAGCTTCTCTTTGACACATATGCCAGCCATGTTTGCATCCGGCTTGCACACTGCCCAGGGTAACGCTCTGGGTCCACCGTGACCCAGCATACACACACAAGAAATCACCTCTTTCTCAAGTCCCATAACCAACATTCCTAAGTCATCTGTGTAGATACAAGTCCCAAATCACCTCTGCCCTTCTGAAAATAACATCCCACTAAGCTGAAGAATTTTAAATCACCACCACCATCAGATACCTATCAGGGCTCCCTCATGGGTGTATAATGCTTTAGGGTTTACTTGTACATTGTCCAGGTAAAACTAGTGAGTATCTTAAATAAATGACTTTATAAACTCCTTTACTTCACTTACTATCTTGAAAAGAAATTGACTTTGGATATCTCACACATTTTCAAAACTAATTATTAAATGAAATAATACCTACAGTACCTTTTAGATATTAAATTGTATCAAGAACTCACTCGAGGAAACCTATTTTGATGGCTTGTTTAACAGAGCTCCCTGTTGGATTCTTCTTTAAATTCAACAATGAACATGCTCAGAACATGAACATACAACTTATTCTAGAGTCCTATTTTAGGACTGTTAGCAACTGGCCAAAAAGGAGGTTTTATCTTAGTCACTGATGGAGCGGTATACCTACAACAGCAGGGAGATGAGGATGCTGACTGACATCTAACAGAAATGTAACATAAATCACCTGGGACTGATGGACCTAGCTGGTTGTCTCCTGAGATAAAAGAGAAGATATTCCTGAGGCCACATGCCTAACACAATTTTCTCTCAGCTGCAAATCTAGGGATCAGGTTAGCCCCGATTCCAGAACACACGTTTTACAAATGCCATTTAAACTTGGTATTCAACTCCAGCTAAATGGTCACATTCTTGTGCCTGAGGACACATCATCTCAATGAAGTTGGTGGGGGGGGTTGCTTCTTTAAAAAAAGTTATGGTGTACACCTGAAATCAATATACTGTTACATGTCAATTATAGCTCAATTAAAACAAAAAAGGAAACTAGCTCTTTCATCCAAAGACATCTGTACCTAAAGGAGCCAAGTGGATGACACTGTGTGTGACGGTAAAGTGAGCCTCCGAGACAAGCAGGAGCCTGAGGGCACTGACCGGAGAGGAGCAGTGGGCAAACTGCAGAGCTTGGGGGATGCCTTTTCTGAACCCCTGCTGGCAAGGGGCCCTGCTCAGATGTTGGCCAAACTTCTGTGGTTCACAGGGACAGCAGTTCAGAGACTACCACACAGAGCTGCCAGCAACTCCCAAGTGGACTGGAGAAAACGGGAAATGACCATGGCCCAAGTGAGGACTTGTTCTCACCCCAGCCCCCACCCAGACTCATAATTTACAAAGTCTCCGTCGAGACATGAAGCTCTCCAATATTGTAATATTTCACTTAACAGCCAAATAAATGCCATGTCCTTGAAGCCTAAGATTTTGTCATCTAAATCTTTATAAGTTTAAAAAACAAAGGGCAATTCAGCCTCAAACCAGACCATCTCATCTGCTCTGTAATCACTACTCTGTTCCCACTGGTGAACATTTCTGTCTTTTGGCAAGTTGTCCAGAAACAAACAAACAAACATGATTTCCAACCGAGGTTCTAGTTTACTTGTTTTAAGAAAGATTAAAAAAAAAAAATCCACTACCATGGAAGACAAGCTAATAAAATGACAGTCCTGTTAATACAGGACCAAAAAGGGGACAATTTAACAGAAAACCATGTTGGTTAGTGGTTCTTTGATTCCTAACAATTTTCAGCAATTGTTAAATCCACAGGTAGGGAGAAAAAGTTGAATTAAGGAGGATTTTATTTACTGAAAATTGTTCCTGTGTCCCAAACACTGGTTTTCACAGAAATCAGTCATATACACACACACACACCCACACACATTAATTACTGGGTTGGACAAAAAGTTCATTACATTTTTTCCGTATGACGGCTCTAGTAGTGCTTAGTTGTCTTTAACGTCACTCGAAACAATTTTGTTAGGTTGTACTGTGATGGCTGTCATATCAGTGTGCATTTTTAAAAAATCAAAATTTGTGAATTAAAAAAAATTATTTATTTTTTTAGAGAGAGGAAGGGAGATAGAGAGGAAGAGAAACATCAATGTGTGGTTGCCTCTCACGCGCCCCCTACTGGGGACCTGGCCTACAATCCAGGCAGGTGCCCTGACTGGGAATCGAACCAGCGATCCTTTGGTTCACAGGCTTGCACTCAATCCACTGAGCCACACAAGCCAGGGCCAAAAGTGGCGAATTTTTATGCAGCCATTTTAATGTTAAAGATGGAAGAAAATATGCAACATTTTGACATATCATGCTCTACTATTTCAAGAAATGTAAACAAGCAACTGAAACACAAAAGAAAGATTTGTGGAGTGTACGGAGAAGGTTCTGTGACTGATCAAATGTGGCAAAAGTGGTTTGCGAAGTTTCTTGGTACTATTGGTCCTACTGACATTTTGCCCAAACAACTCTTCACTGTGGGGCTGTCTCATGCACTGGAAGATGTTCAGCAGCAGCCCTGGCCTCTACCCACTAGAAGCCAATAGCAGGAGATAACCAACACACTCAAAATAGCCAAATCAATAGTTATTGGTGAAAATGAAAAATGTGTCTTATTTTACGGAGAAAACCTACCGGACTTTTTGGCCAACCCAACAAACGCTGCTTTCAGATTCACGAGATGGCAGATCGAAGCTAATGCTCCTCTCCTTGTTCACTGAGAATAACAATTTCAAAATAACGAATAATACATCATCTCATTTATCTCCAAACTAATTCTGTGGAGTGGGAAAGACAGCTATTATTATCCTCATTTTATAAAAGTTGAAGTTGAGTTGGAAAAAGTTAACTGAGTTGCCCAAAGTCACCTTGGTCTTAAGAGGCACAGTAAGGTCTAAAACTCCATCGTCTAATAAAATAACCACCTACCACAGGTGACTACTTCAATTTAAATTAATTTAAATTAAAAATCCAGCTCCTTTCTCAAGCCAGTCTCATTTCAAGTACCCCACAGCACGTGTGCCCAGTGTTAGAGAATATTTCTATCATCGCTGAAAGCGTGCTATTGGGCAGGGCTGGTCTAGAAGCCAGTTCCTCCAAATTCACAGTAATCTGGGGAATGTGGATCACATGGCATCCCAGTTGCTTTCTCATGACATGAAACTGAAACTTCTTAGGGATTACAAAAACAGAAATGAGCTTTAAAAGACCTTTACCAAAATGCATCTGATCCACATGTACTCAGGAGGGAGAGCCCGGAAACTCAGTTTTATCTTTGGTGAAGAATAACATAAATAATAACTCCCCCAAGTTACAATAACAAAAATAGTAAGAAGAATTTTAGATTCATAGGAAAAGGGATCACAGTAATCAAATTGGACACTTCCAGCCATTAAATAACCTTTTGCAGAGTTTAGAATTATTTTTTCTTGGTGTGGAGACTGCTGCAGTCTGATGATCAGGAGGTTTTCCGCTCACACTGGAGCCCAGCAGAACAACAGCGTAGGTTAGCTATGAGCGCCACAGCCGGGCCACCCTGTCTCTGTGCAGACCACCTAGCTAACACTGACAGCTGAATCGTGACAAAGGGATCAAACTGCAGCACTTCTGAAGGGTTAGGGATTCAAGATGTAGTGAAGTTTATTAAAAATACAGACCTACGGGAACTCATGACATGAAGCCACTCTTCAGATTCAACGTGAGACACACAGGGCCCACATACAGACCCATGAACCAGTTAAACGAGTGGCCCATTTGTTCACTTTTTCACTTAGCAACTTCTTTGAGAGCCTTTTAGGGCAAGGCAGCCTGTGAGGTCTGTGGATTGACACTGACTGGCTGCGGGCCCTCTCTGAGCTGTGTTGCCCTCACACTCTATGGGTTCTAGCAACCACTCGAAGGCAAAGGCTACCAATGACCCCGGCTGGGTGCACAGAAACACCATGTACGACGAAAAACACAGCACGGTCCTTAGAGATCTGTAGGACAAAGAAAATAAGGTCTTCATGTGCCTGCCATGGTACCAAGCTTTTTCTACTAGGAGCCCTTGGTAAATAATAAACTGAGGGTGAACTCTAGCATCAGAAACATGGTGCTCTGTGTGAATTTTCTCAAGAATTCACAACAGAATGACAAAAGGTAGAGGAGGAAGAGACAAACAAGTTTCTTCTCTCATGTCCAGAAAGAGTACAGGAGACTTTTTTCTCATTTGTCTGGGTCAGAACTTCCACGCTTTCCTTTAAAAGGTTATTCCTCTGCAGCAGCTTTCATTGCCAGAACATTTTTCTTAGTCTTCACCTTAACCTTATGATCCTGTGTGCCTTTAAATGTCACAGAGAAAGGCTGTGGGGGATGCTTTGTTTGAGACCAAAGTGTACCACACGAGACCCATCTCTTCTATGAGTCTTCACTCTGAATACAGAAGCATTCCTGATCTTTATCTTTGGAGTTTTAAACACCAGCTTCCTGTCTGCCATTTCTAGTCTCCCTCAAGACATGCAGAGCTTCAGACATCATTAAAGAAAGCTTAGGGCCTGGAATATGTAATCCTTTGCTATCTGGCACACTGTATTTGGTAGGGTTTTGGTGGTGTTAAATGAGACATGTGTTTACATGATGAGAATGAAGGATTCTGGGAAATGATCCTGTTTAAAAATACATCAGAAACCAACTTCTATACCCCATAGTTTAGATGCCATGAACACCGCATATCAAGCAGCAGAGAGAAGTGTGTAGGAATTGAGAGGTCCTTTAGTCCCCTGAACTTATGGAAAGGCCATACCCCAACTCTGAAAGACATGCGGAAACATGACCAGCCCTGAAGGCAAGAGAGCCACTGGAGACAGTGTCCTACAGATACGACGTCGGCATCGAAAGCCAGTCCTACATGGGAACTGTGCATGGGAACTGGGCAACACTGTGGGTGGGTTTTTCTTCCCAGAGCTAGAAAAAAAGATTGAGATGGGAAGAATTTGGTAACAGATATAAACACGTAAGTGATGAAGCAGAATGTAGCCATGTTACACTACTCCATTCTCCCAGCTTGCAGGCTACCTACTTCCTAAGTTGAACAACGAACAAATGTAAAAATGAAGGTACTTCTCAGAAACTCTTCAGGCCAGCAAGATGGGAAATGGAAGTAGGCACTTCAAACCAGACGTTACTTTTTCAGGTCTCCAAATCTCCAATAACCGGCAACAACTTGCTGGTCATTTATGATCTGTCCCCAACACTGCTTCTATTTTCTTTGAAAGATGTGGAGATGTTGGTGAAAGATGGCAGAGATTACAACAGGATCCAGGGTGGTGGGTGCAGAGTTGTGGTGAAGAAGCAGGTTACACATAGTGTGGGGGCTGGCAATATGTGAGCCACATCTTTGGGAATGCAGGGCCCTAGCTGTGTACAACCAGGTATGCAGATCAGCAGCAGACTTCACACTGGAAGCTATTCCCAGGCCTCAATGTTCTCTCTCATAATCTAAGCGTTTGCCACCTACTTCCTTCACGAGAAAAGCTGAAAACCAACACTGTTCATAGCTGATTGTGGCTCTTGCTATGAGGAAGTATGCAGTATTCTTACAGAAGCAGGTCTTTTTCTATTCCAATAGGAAGGGCCATTGTTCTCACTTCACAGATACAGAGAACAATCCCAATTACACAATATCTGAATATCTATTCAGAACATTTTTGAACCGAGGCTCCTGACAGAACAGGAGCATCATTTCAAATTTCATGCCCAGAAATCCAACAAGTTTGCAACAGAGTGGTATCTGTTTCTGTCTGTCACACATACACCCCACACACTTTAAAACTGGTTTGTCTTCATTCATTCGTTCAGTGCCAGACATTGGGGACAGAAATATAAATAGATACTTTCTCAAGGAACTCACAATCTAGTTGAAGAGACAAACACATAAGCAGATAACACCAAAAATTGAAGCATGATTTGCCTTAACAACACGGAGCACTTAAGCTAGGAGGCTACACTCAATAAATCGTATTAAACAGTGATCTCCAGTAGCCCCTGACATCAAGTGAAAGACGGCGGAGAGTGCAGGGCACTGCTGCGTGGCCTGTCGCCCCTGAACGTACTGCAGACTCTGAGAAGTAGCAGCGCGCGCTCAGAACTAGCTCTGTGGTTACAGTGAACACTCCACTGATCAGCACCGAACTGCTCCGTATTTTGTGTATGAGTAAAGCTTAGCTACCCAAAGAAACTGTTCAGGGTCTTGAGGGCAGGCACCATGACATACTTCTTTCATTTCTATAGCATCGAGGACTATCCTGGGCACGAAGTAGCTGCTAAACATGTGATATCCTTGGTGAAAGGGACAAGTATATGAGACTCTTGGTAACTCGTTCTTCTACAGAGGTATGTGGATGGGTACATCTGGAGTGTTTTGTAAAATACAACACTGCCCTACCTCATCACATCACTGATCCACTGCACACACAAACCATCTGCTCTATCTGACACTTTAAGGGTTGGGGGTAGTTGTAGAGAACAAAGAGATGAATCTGAGTCTGACGCTTAGGAACAGAAATAAGAGCTCAGATTCCATATGCTTGCATACAATTCTAGCTCCAGAAATGGACCTGCCATCACAATGACAAAAATCAAATCATATCTTCACTTGCTTAAAAGCCTTCAATAGCTTCCCATTGTACTTAAAATAAAACCCACCTCCTCTCTGTGTGGTTGGTAAGGCTCTCATTCTGGCCCCGCCCACCTCACCAATCTTAACTGGCCCCCGCTCTCCTCTCGCTTACCAGGCCCCAGCCACAATGGCTTCCTTGAGGTTTTCAACATGCCAGGCTCTTTCCTGTACTAGGGCCTTACACTTGCTTTTCCTTCTCCCTGGGCCCTCTTTCTATTTCTGGATGGTTAACTCCATCTCATCCTTCAGATCTCAGCTCAAATATTTCCTATTCAGGGAGGCCTTTCTTGACCATCTTATCCAAAATTACCCTACCTCACTCCTATTACTTATTAACATACTAACCAGGTGATTTACTTCACAGCACTTACCATACTCTGAAATTATCTTGTTTATTTATTTGACTCCTTGTTTATTATCAGCATTCTTCTAAATATAAAAGTCCTTAGAGCAGGAGCTAGATTTATCTTGCTGTTTCAGCAGGCATAAACTAGGTACTCAAATATTTTGAATGAATGAATGAATGAGAACTAGGAAAACACAGTGGTAGTAGTAGATCAGTAGGCACTGTGTTAATGTAAAAAAACATCAGTTTCTCCTATGAAGCTAGGAGCTGTTGCATGACATTTTTCAAAACTTTATTAGGGTGTACCCAAGGAGCGAAGTAGTGATAAAAGGAGAGCCTAAGCTCACTGCTGATGACTTAAAAAAATGTCAAAAGGAGCAAAATCTTTCTGGCTCCTGCTTCCGCTCAGTTTATAATGCAGTTGGTATGACAAACAAATTTCTCTTTCCTCTAACAGATTCCAAGGTCGGTTCAATTTCTCCCTGAGTGATGCTGTTCTGTATCCCTTGTGCCCAGCTCTGCAACAACCCATCTAAGTCTCCATTACAGGCACACTCGCAGCCATGCCAGCCTTTGGGTCTGAGGATCTCACTCTAAGTAAAAAACTGTAGTTGATTCAAAACACCAGGTGGAAAAAGGTTTTCTCTCTCTAAAAGAACCTCAACACTATGGCAAATCATAGGCATGAAGTGGGTTCTTCCTCACAATACTCCAGATCAAGATCTACTTCTCATATACAAGGAAGTGTAACAGGGTGTAGAAACCCCTTAAAGGTGCAATTCAAACGCTAATGATGGCACTGTTAAATGCAATGCTGTTTGTTTCACTGAACTCAATCAATTAGAGCAGTTATTTTCACTATTAGTGACTGAGAGCCCCTGAACTCGGAAAAACAAAAGCAAGCAGAGTGAAAGATGAAACCTGTTGCCCTTGTATTCTGTTGGATGCCTTCCGTGGCATACTGAGCACACACAATTTTGTCCTAAAAGCAACTCAGTCAAATGCTGAAAGAGAGTGGTACTTACGCGGCATGATCCCTTGGCTCACCAGTTCTTCTCGTGTCCGCCGCTGCTGGAGCTTCAACTGCAGCACTGCAGGGCAGCAAAGAGAGAGAGAGAGGAGAGATGAAGGCTCAGTTGAGCATTCCACCATGAAAGACTCATTTTCAAATGCAAACAAAGTGTCAAAACAGAAGGGTGTAGTGTAAAAGAAGGATCCCCTTGAGTTGTGACTATAATTGCAGAAGTGGCCTGATGCAGCAGGGTTTCCGTATTCTGCTGTGGGCGGCGAGAGGAAGTTGCGAAGGGTCTTTCTTGCAGGGCGATAACAATCCACAAAGTACCAAACTCTCGCCTCTTGCTCAAAACCTCCTACAACACTGTCCTCCTCTTAAAGCTTAAAAAACAAACAAACCCCACACAGATGAAACCCCACTCAAAGAAAATATTAGGACCATCATCCAGCAGAAAAAGCTCCCTAGATGGCTCACACTTTCTTCCTGGTAGCAAATGTTTGCTACTGTAAGTATAGTGAATGATAGTTATTCACAAAGATCAGGAAGTATTGGTAAAATCCTTCCATCTGTATCTGAAAATCATACCGATTTTCGCCAAGGAATGCATTTCTCTAGACCAGAAAGTATTTTACCATTAATACAATTCTTTTCTTCCTCTTCACTCACAGCCTTTGTCGGTAGAGGTGAAAAAATCAAACTATGATTCACGGCACACAGGCTAGAGAAGGCTGGCAGGTGTTTCCCCTGTTTCCACTCCGGCAGCACCCCTTCATGAAACAACTTATTGGTCAGTGATCTTTATTTCAAATGCCAATAAAACTTAAAGGGCACTGTCACTACACACCACGCACAATGACGATGCCAGGGCCTACACCCAAAGGCCAGGTGGGAGAATGTTCAAAAAGGACGGTTAGAAAGGTCCCATGGGCCAAGGACAGCCCCTTACATGATAAGTCTTCAATGACAAGGTCCCTGCAAGTCACATCTGAGAGGAACCTGCCATCTATTAAGAAGCATATTACCCTAGTATCTGCCTTTTCTATCCACAGAGCGATTTTTAGGAAAGCCTCCAAGAATGGCGGAATCGTAACCAGGCCTCTGACTGTATCTCAAATCCAGCAGGCCCAAGGGGAACCTGTCTTTCTCCCAAAAACCTAATCCACTTCACACTCTTTTCCTCTTTTATGGTATCACTACCCTCCCCAGGTCTAATACTAAAATATTTGAGCCAATTTCATCTCCTGCCCCTCCTCAGCGGTCCTACTTGGTCAAGTTTTTGCACCACGTTCCCCGTGCTGCAGTGATAGTTCACCGGCTCGTGTTCTTCCCTCTGCCATGTTGTCTTCCGTTCTAGCCACCCCAAGGTTGTCCAATCTACTCTTGCTCAAGTACCAGGGACTTTCCCGACTCTTACTCACTTCACCTGGAAATGCCGACCCTCTCCAGCTAACCTTCCTGACTCTTCAGCATTCAGAATTAGTCTAGATCTCTTGTGAACTACATTTTATCTGACATAAAAAGTACAGCAATGTTTTTTCCTGTGTAACACTTAACCTCTGAATATACTTCCTCTCTCCTGCCAGTTTAAAAACTCTAGGAGAGCAGGAAATTCAGTCTGGCAGAAGTAACGCCATTGAGTATGGGTTGGGAGGGTACGTGAATGTCTCGCACAAGATGGACAGCAATCTGAAACTTTCACCTAAAATGTCATATGGTGTGCTTCAGTGTGATACTGTTATGTTACAGAATTACAAGCTTATGATTTTGTAATAAAAGATTTGGCACAGAATACTAGCTCATAAACCAGGGGCATTATTTATGCCGGACTCTGTATATCTTATTAATGTGTACCCCCCCACCACAGCACTTACACAGTAGGCATCTAATAATTGTTTCCTAATTGAACTGGAGCTCAAACTAATACACACAGTCTAAGAAATCTAATCAGGAAATTATACTATATTCTTTTTCTTTCCTCTTTTTTTTTAAACAAATTAAAACTGTGAACAACAAAGCTTTGCAGATAAAAACAGATACAAATAGCAATAGCCACAGTAGTAACTAACATTTATGGGACATACGCACTGTTGCTCTTTTTTTTTTTTTTTAGTATATTTCATTGATTATGCTATTACAGTGATCCCATTTTTTCCTCTCCCCTTTCTCCCCCTTCACCTTGCACCCCTCCTCCCTTAGTTCATGTCCATGGGTCGTACACGTAAGCTCTTTGGCTTCTCTATTTCCTATACTATTCTTAATCTCCCCCTGTCTATTTTGTACCTACCATTTATGCTTCTTATTCCCTGTACTTTTTCCCCCATTCTCCCTCCTACCCCTCCTTGCTGATAACCTTCCATGTGATCTCCATTTCTGTGTTTCTGTTCCTGTTCCAGTTGTTTGCTTAGTTCATTTTTATTTTCATTTTTTAGGTTCAGTTGTTGATAGTTGTGAGTTTGTTGTCATTTTACTGTTCATATTTTTTATCTTCTTTTTCTTTGATAAGCCCCTTTAACATTTCATATAATAAGGGCTGGGTGATGATGAACTCCTTGAACTTGACCTTATCTGGGAAGCACTGTATCTGCCCTTCCATTCTAAATGATAGCTTTGCTGGATAGAGTAATCTTGGATGTAGGTCCTTGCCTTTCATGACTTGGAATACTTCTTGCCAGCCCCTTCTTGTCTGCAAGGTTTCTTTTGAGAAATCAGCTGATAGTCTTATGGGAAGGCCTTTGTAGGTAACTGTCTCCTTCTCTTGCTGCTTTTAAGATTCTCTCCTTATCTTTGATCTTGGGTAATTATGATGTGCCTTCTTGGTGTGTTCCTTCTTGAATCCAATTTCTTTGAGACTCTCTGAGCTTCCTGGACTTCCCGGAAGTCTATTTCCTTCCCCAGACTGGGAAAGTTTTCCTTCATTATTTGCTCAAATAAGTTTGAATTTCTTGCTCCTCCTCTTCTTCTTCTGGCACCACTATGATTCAGATGTGGGAACATTTAAAGTTCTCCTACAGGTTCCTCAGCCTCTCCTCATTTTTTTGAATTCTGTTTCTTCATCTTGTTCCGTTTGAATGTTTATTTCTTCCTTCTGGTCCACATCATTGATTTGAGTCCCGATTTCCTTCCCTTCATTGTTGGTTCCATATATTTTCCTTTATTTCACTATGCATAGCCTTTATTTCTTCCTCTATTTTGTGTCCATATTCAATCATTTCTGTAAGCATCCTGATTACCAGTGTTTTGAATTCTGCATCTGATAGGTTGGCTATCTCCTTATCGCTTAGTCCTTCTTCTAGAGTTTTGACCTGTTCTTTCATTTGGGCCATATTTCTTTGTCTTGGAACACCTGTTGCGTTGTAAGGGGTGGAGCCTTAGGTATCTGCCAGAGCGGAGCAAACCCACTTTGCTGAGTTGTGGCATAGTATGTGGCGGAGGGGTCACAGAGGGGACAATGCCACTTGCTCAGCTCTCACTCCACTTTTAGTCACTTTCCCCACTACCCACAAGCGAACTGGGCCTTTCTGGTGCTGATTCCCAGGTGGGTGGGTGGGTGGGTTTGCGCACATTCTAAGACCCCGTGAGTCTCTCCAACGAACTCTCCTGTGAGGCTGGGAATTTCTCCCACCACTTCAACCCCCACAGGTTTTTTTTTACAGCAAGAGGTTTTCAGGCTTTATTTCTCCGCGCTGGAACCCTGGGTTGCATGCTCTGTCTCGTTGCCTAGTTGTTCCTCCCAGTTTATCCACGTGCAAATGTGGGACTGTCCGATCCGCCAGCCACTGCCTCGCATCTGGTCTGCTGCCCTGCCTTGCATCCTCTCTGCCCGGCTGCCCATCTCCACCCCTTTCACCAGTCTGGATGAATGTTTCTTTAACTCCTTGGTTGTTGGACTTCCACACAGTTCAATTTTCTGCCAGTTCTGGTTGTTTTTTGTTTTTAAATTTGTTGTTGTCCTTTTGGTTGTGCGAGGAAGCAAAGCGTACCTACCTACGACTTCATCTTCGACAGAAGTTCTATATGCACCGTTCTAGGTACTTTCATGTTTTAACTCATTTAATCTTCATACCCACCCCCTCCCATGGAGAGAGACAGGTGTTATTAATCCTATTTTTAGGTAAGAAAATGGGGCCCAGAAAAATTAATTAATCTAAGGTTCCCATTAATAAGTGGTATAATAGGATTCAAACCCAAGCATTCTGATTCTAGACCCTGGGCTCCTAATTCTCTCCCTCTCCAGGGCATTCTAAAAACCTGTGCTGCTGAGACAACAGGCACATTCTCTGGTGAGAGAGATCAAGGGGCTGGGGAAAACAGATAGTTCAGGTCAGGGTCAAAGGAGTTTGTGTGACCAACTTCAGTAAAACAAGTTTATTTATTTTTAAAGATTCATTTTTAGAGAAAGGGAAAGGGAGGAAGAAAGCAAGAGAAAGAAACACTGATATGAGAGAGAAATCACTGACTGACTGGCTGACTCCCATACGTGCCCCAACCAGGACTGAACAGGCAACCCAGGCATCTGTCCTGACTGGGAATCGAGCCTATGACCTTGTGCTTTGCAGGACGACACCCCACCAACTAAGCCATACCAGTCAGGGCCAGTAAAACAAATTTAAATTAATCTAGGAACTGGATTTCAGAATAAATTATAGCCATAGATCAGCAGCAAATAATAATTATAATAATAAAATACAAATAATAATAGTTAGGAGTCATTTAGTGTTGCTGAGTCAGTCCTTTAAATAATTAACAGGCTTTTAACTTTTTATATTAAAAAAAAAAAGCCCTGTGAGGATGGTACAGTTATTATAGCCATTTTCCAAGTGAGGAGAATAAAGATTCTGAAAATTTGAAAATTCTGCCTTTGGTCACATCGCTCCAAAGTGATGGAGTGCGGATTCATACCCAGGCCTCTGTGACTCCAGAAGTGCAGGCACTCAGTACTAAGCATCCCATATGTCTCCCTGGAGTAAAGAAAGAGAAGGGCCAGGCAAGGCAAAGAGGGGAAAAAGGGCTAGTGTTTGTCATCTTCTATAGTGTTTCTAAGGCCCAGTGTAACATGAGCTATTAGAAAATGATAATAAATATAACAAATTAATTTGATTTCAGAGACAAGGGAAATCTAATGCAATTCAATAAGTCTGAATACCTCAAAGAAACAATAACTAATGAAAACTATGGCTGTTAGCCAAGAATAATTTTGAAATAGCAATCAGCAGCCCTCCTAAAATAACCATAGACAGAGAGGGCCAGAAGGAGTATATTATACAAGCTTCTTGATTAAAAACTTCTTGCTTCATAAAAGCAGA